>VZQC01010027.1:1553925-1595516 GCA_009823505.1 Rhizomys pruinosus
AACCCGGGTCCTCTGTAAGAGCGGTCGGCGCTCTTAACCGCTAGGCCATCTCTCCAGCCCCACAATGGAGTTCTATGCAGCAGTAAAGAAAGATAACATCATGAGCTTTGCAGGAAAATGGCTGGAGCTAGAGGACATCATGCTGAGTGAAGTAACATAGTCCCAGAAAAACAAACTATGAATGGTATCCCTCATCTGTGGATGCTAGTGCTGATTACCTAGTTGTAAGTATTTCCTGTGCATGGCCCCTTGAGCTTTTGTCCAAGCAGTTGGGAGTGATGCATATTGGAAACAACAACAACAACAGAAAAGACTGCATCAAAGAACTGACTGAAACAGTGAACTTCTGCTCAAAACAGTCAACTTCCTCATGGAGAATATTGAGAAAGACTGAGAAAGAGATGAAAAGCATGTTTGGCAGAATGCATGAGCTCTGGTGGGATGGGGGGATAGGGTGGGGGACACGGGTCTAGATTTGATAAAAAAAATTTTTTTAATTTAAAAAAATTAAAAAAAAAGAAAGTTCAGGTCAGCTGGAGTTACAGGAAGACCTTGTCTCAAAAAAAATAATTAATAATAATAACAATACAATTGAAAACACTAGAAAGCTCACAACAGAAATATATATCAGCAGTATTTATTTAAAAACAACACTGAAGGGTTGTTGTGTGACACTATTACTGGGGACAGATGACAAATGTCTACTCGGCACAGATAGGAAACCAAGGACAGGGCAAACTAAGGACACCAATAAAGTCCAACTTGGTGGACTAATGGGTTTTGAGGAGGTTACTTAGAGGAGTCTATGTGAGGGGTTATTACAGGAGCTGAAATGACTCACAGCTGCGTCACCAAGAGCCTCCACCAACATGGGTGACAACCCAGGAAAGCAGGAAACCTGGAACTCACTGAACAACATGCAGGCAGCTCAATAGATTGTAGAGTGTCCTTCCCAGGTATCTCAGTTGGTCTTAATGGGGGAAAATTAATCTAATGTGGACCTAACTCAAAATAACTTCCTTCTGTATGACAGATGAATGAATACTAACAATCACCAGATTGCTTTAGGTGTTCCTCTTTGAAGGTGCCAGTTGTGGGGCGGCCGACCCCGAGGTTGAATAGGCCAAAAAAGGAGTAACATCCCAGGGACCACATCAGAGGGTGCAAATCTGTTTATTCTATGCAACAAGAAGTATCTATAGGTCTGGGATGGGCAGCCCCTGAATTGTGTGACATCACCTCCCAGTGCCCAGTCTTACACCTCCAGACCATCACGCAATTCGTGGAGTATATTCAGAAAAGGGACGTGCTGACAAGCAAGCCGACTCATGACTTCTGAGCACATGCTAGCAGAAAACAGTGTGCCCCGTATCTTTTGCTCTGCCTAGAGTGCTAAGCAGATTGGTAGTTGGCATACTCTCAAGATCCATCTGAGTCCAGGATTGCTGTCCCACATCTCCGTTATGATGTTTTTGCTTCACAAAACTCAGAGAGTGTGATAATAGTGGTGGTCAGTTTGTCTTTGTGGAGCCGGAATGGCCATGACTAGTTTGCAAAAGTAATAGTTAAGTAAAACCTGGCTGGGGCTGGAGAGATGGCCTAGTGGTTGAGAGTGCCAACTGCTCTTGCAGAGGACCCGGGTTCGATCCCCAGCACCCACGTCGGCTGAGAGCCGTCTTTGACTCCAGTTCCAGGGGAATCCGATGCCCTCTTCTCACCTCCAAGGCATTGCACAACATGGGTGCACAGACCTGCATACAGACAGCATGTTCCTACACATAAAAAATAATAAAAAATTGCCGGGCGTGGTGGCACACGCCTTTAGTCCTAGCACTTGGGAGGCGGAGGCAGGCGGATCTTCGTGAGTTCAAGGCCAGCCTGGTCTACAGAGTGAGTTCCAGGACAGCTGGGGCTACAGGGAGACCCTGTCTTAAAAAAAATAAAAAAAAAAAAAAAAAACCTGGCTGGCTCTCATTAGGACAAGTTGATTGTTAGGACAAGTTGATTGTTAGAAGCTGTTTCAATCTGGAAGGTAAGGCTCTTGGGTGGATTAAGGGCAGGATCACTGCCAAAAATCAGAGGCTGGGGCTAGTCCAAGAGGATGCCACCAGAAACCAGGGGTTGGTCACCTATACCCGTGTTACTTTTTTTTTTTTGGTCTTTTTGAGAAAGGGTCTCCCTGTAGCCCCAGCTGTCCTGGAACTCGCTCTGTAGACCAGGCTGGCCTTGAACTCACAAAGATCCGCCTGCCTCTGCCTCCCAAGTGCTAGGATTAAAGGCGTGCGCCACCACACCCGGCTACCCATATTACTTTTAACACCTTGTCTGCCGCACTATTGTTCATCAGGGCAGTACATATAAGGGCCACCAATAATGGACCCATGACTGATACCATCCCCAGAGGTCTCAGGCTCTGTGCCTGTGACTCCCATGCCTTTAGGTCTCCCAATGTCACCCTGTGCCTTGGCCTCCAGCAGAATGACATTCTCCTGGGTTTCTTCTGCCCTTCCTGGATGCTCAGACCAGTCAGCTTTAATGCCGGTGGTTTATGGTCCATCTCCTCAATCCAAGGACAAGGAGGAATGCTTCTTGCTGGAACCCAAATGGGTTGGGGCTCCACCTCTGGGAAGACCAATCCTTAGCAGGGGGTCTGGGTCCTTCCACTGTCTGGACATTGGATCTCCCTAAGTACCAACGGTGCCTCGTTATGCTGTCAGAGGCTCCAATGCTTGTGGACTGGGGTTATCATGTCTGGTTTCAAAATTGACAGAAAGTTTATAGTAAAGAGTGCTCTGCACACTATGTCATGGCGGGAGGAGGTATAGGCCTTCCCCTTCTGTTTTTGTAATTGCTAAAATGGGTCATCATTGCTGCATGGTCCAATCCAAGAGGCCATTATTAAAAGGGAGAATCATTCATTCCATGCCAAAAAAAGGGGGAGAGTTCTCTGGTGAAGCATCCTAATTGTGATAGCAATGTCTTCCAGGTGAGGGTTTATTTTTTGGACTCTAGAATATGCAGGGTGCAGCTGTTCCGGAGGCCCATGAGACTGCCATATCACCCCCACTAAAGAATCTCCTGGAGAGAGAATTTTCCCCATGAAGGGGAGGGAGGAGTCAAATCTAATGGTGAAAGTGTGTGGCAGAGCAGAATTGGTTCTTTGGAGAACAATATGTGCTTCTCAGGTTAGACTGCAGAGCCAAGAAGGCTCTGTAGGGCCCCTCAAGAAATCATACATTTGGAGCTGGTAAGGGGCAACTTTTCGGGGAGTTTAACTATTGGCATATGAGGCTTAAACAACCTAGTTTCCAGAACTGACCCCAGAAACTCGTAGGGAGGGGCAAGTTGAATTTTCTCCTGGGAAGCCTCAAGGGCTACTAAGACTTCCAGGAGTGTGGAGTCCAGGACCACCCTGTCACAGTGAGCTAGGAGAACGTCATCCATATAATGGATGACCTTCCTTTCTAATGCCTCAGTAACCCAGGTAAGGAACTGAATAAAGTCCTCCTTTGTCTGTTGCTGCAGTTGGGAAAAGGTAGCAAACACTCCCACCCCCAGAAAGGGAGCTGTCTCCAGGCCCATATTGCACAGGAGCTCACCTGGTTGAATGTCTGGGGGAGAGGAATGGGCTTGGTCTAACTGGTCATTCAAAAACCAGTCTTAAGGGGCTGGAGAGATGGCTCAAGGATTAAAAGCAGATCGCCAGACTGCTCTTGCAAAAGACCCAGGTTTGAATCCCAGCATCCACATGGCAGCCAAAAACTATCTTTAAGCTGGATAGCCCGGGTCTAAGGGAGCCGAAGGGGCAGTTGTGGATTCAGTAGAGGCATACTGAAATGGAGCAGGGTCCCGAAAATCTTTAAGATATATCAAAGGGACGGATTCAGGCTGGAGAGATAGCCTAGCAGTTAAGAGCACCGACTGCTCTTGCAGAGGACCCGGGTTCGATCCCCAGCACCCACATGGCGGCTGAGAACCGTCTGTAACTCCAATTCCAGGAGAACTCCAGTTCCAGGGGAATCCAAGACCCTCTTCGAACCCCCCAGCAATTCAACAAATGGGTGCACAAACCTACATGCAGACAGTACATTCATACACATACAAAAATAAATAAAATTTATAAAAAAAGAAACAACAAAAAAAAAACAAAGGGATGGATTCTGGCTCCGGGGCCAAAGCCTCATCAAGCAGCAGGAGGGGCACCAGAGTCAGGGTAGGCAGGGGTATTTTCACTTTCATTTTTTATTTGAGCCTGTAATATCTCAGGGATAGTAGTCTCTTTCTGCCACATTGAAGGATAATAGTTTTTTAAAATTTTTTATTTATTTTTGTATGTGTATGAATGTACTATCTGCATGTAGGTCTGTGCACCTGTGTCGTGCAATGCCACGGAGGTTAGAAGAGGGTCTCGGATTCCCCTGGAACTGGAGTTCTCCTGGAATTGGAGTTACAGACGGTTCTTAGCCACCATGTGGGTGCTGGGGATCGAACCCGGGTCCTCTGCAAAAGCAGTCAGTGCTCTTAACCGCTAGGCTATCTCTCCAGCCCCTGGAGGACAATAGTTATAACGGAGAAGAAAAGATTCACAGCAGAGATCCAGGGGGCACATTGGAGGACACTATCCCAAAGTTGCTCAGCCTAAAAAAGAGGCTCCCTAGTAGAGGACGGTAGAGTCATGTACTTGGACTCACTCGATTGGTTCAGGTGTCCCTATTCACGCTCCAGATGTGGGGCTGGTGACCCCATGGTTGAGCAGGCTGAAGAGGATACAGCATGGAGTCACTCCAGAAACATCCCAGGGACCACATTAGGAGGTGCAAATCTGTTTATTTTATGCAACAAGCTGCTTATATAGGTCTGGGATGGGCAGCCCTTGATTGCATGACATCACCTCCCAGTGGACAATCTAAGATCTCTTAGACATCACACATCATCCCAACTTGTGGGGTGTGTTCAGAAAAGGGGCATGCTCACAAGCAAGCCCGTTCATGACTTCTGAGCACATGGTAGCAGAAAATAGGGTGTGCCCTGTATCTTTTGGTCTGCCTAGTGTGCTAAGCAGAATGGTAGCCTGCATACACTCAAGATACTTCTGAGTCCAGGATTGCTGTCCCACAGTTTATGTTTGAGTAAGATAATTGTGAAGTTTGAGACAGGGTGCCTCCCTGTTTTTAGGTTATAAAAGGCGTGAATCCATAGATAAAAGACACATGAGGCTTAAGTCACTCCAGGAACATCATTTACTTCCATGTGTGACTTCCAGAGTGGGCCGCATGCAGACACGTGGTGGGACAGGAGCAGGAGCAGGGCAGGGGCAAGATGATGACTGGGGCCCACCCACTTATAGCCATGGGGTGGCGCCTGAGATACAGGGGAAGAGGTCAGAAGATTGACGGCCTCCGGAGGAAGTGGGCACCTGTGTCCCTTGGGATTGTGGGAAGCCCAGACCTAACATCTGTAACCCCAGCTATTCTGGAACTCACTATGTAGACCTGGCTGGCACTGATCTCACAGAGATCTGGCTGCCTCTGCCTCCCAAATTCTGGGATTAAAGGACTGTGTCAACCATGCTCAGCTGAGTAAACTAGTTTTATGAGCCATTATTCACATATTTTGATTTACTACACAATGCTTTAGTGCACTTGTAAAATTCTTTTGTCTATCCTGACAGCTCCCAGTCTGGCAAGAAAGGCAGCCAGAACTCCTTCTTTTAATAGATCTTAGATTTCCAGAACTCCATAGTAGCAGATGGAGATTTCATTCTGTGCTTCTGGACTCGGAGCTGGACACTCCCTAATTTCCAGAAACTAAGACTGAGGCATAATTTTATCTGCCCTGAGATGGATAATCTATATTCTAAAAATCTACAAAGACTCTAACGCTCTGGCAAAACTGGTTTGACTACAGTCCCTTGATCCCAAACAAAGAAAAAAATAGTTAAAAACACTTTTTTTCGATAGTTCTCAGGTTCTCTGGCTGTTAAGCAAGCAGGTTTTAAATTTCACTTCCTTGCTGTGGAGAGCATTAAGTTAGAGGAGCCCCATAGCTTCTGTACATCTTGCTAATTAAGGCTCTCTACACCTGGCTTAGAACACTTGAAACCATAAAAATCACTTGAAATTTAAAAAGGGACTTTTTCTCCCCCTCTATAGTCTTTCCTAGGTCTTACACCATAGGTCTTCCCCATGAGAAAAAGACACAGAGGTTTACAATTTAAATCTCACACCTGTTGGACAGTAAATAAGTAGTGCTTGGAGCATGTGGAAAAGGCAGATGTTTTCCTAGCTGGATATGGGCATTTTAAATTGCAGTGTCTTGAGAGGTTCCGTTTCCAACAAGGCTTGCACCTAGGAATAAAAAGATCCAGAGGGCATTGCTTTGCTTTTATGCAGTCCTTTGCTCTGCTTTCCTATCTGCTGCTTACATATATCTGAGGACATTTTCTCATGTTATATGGAGTCTAATTTAATTGGATAATGTTCTAAAAGGTAAAAAAGTGTTACTGTAGACATTTTATTTATTTATTTATTTATTTATTTATTTATTTATTTATTTATTTATCTTTTTGAGACAGGGTCTCCCTATAGCACCAGCTGGCCTGGAACTCTATAGACCAGACTGGACTTGAACTCACAGAGATCTGCCTGCCTCTGCCTCCCCAGTGATGGGATTAAAGGTGTGAGCCACCATGTGGGTGCTGGGAATTGAACCCCATCCTTTGCGACAGCAGTCAGCACTCTTAACCACTGAGCCATCTCTCCAGCCCCTACTGTAGAAATTTAATCTGTGATGTGAGTCCCACAGGTCTTAAATACTAATGGGAAGATGGAGGATTTCTTTATATATAGAGACTAATATATATAGTAGAATATTATATAAGATATATATATTTTTTTTTTTATCAAATCTAAGACCTGTGTCCCCCCGAAATCCTTCCCCCCACCAAGTCTGCATTGTGCCAAACTGCTTTTCATCTCTTTGCTCAGTCTTTCTCAATATTCTCATTCCCTCCATGTGGAATTGACAGTTTTGAGCATAAGTTTCACTGTTTCAGTCATTCTTTGATGCAGTCCTTTCGGTTGTTTGTGGTTTCCATGCGCATCAACTCGCCCAACTGTTTTGGACAAAACTCAAGGGGCCAGCACAGGAAAGACTTACAACTAGGTAATTGGCACTAGCATCCACAGATGAGGGATAACATTCATAGTTTGTTTTTTCTGGACTATGTTCTTCACTCAGCATGATGTCCTCTAGCTCGCAGCCCATTTTCCTGCAAAATCATGAGGTCATCTTTCTTTAACTGCTGCAGACTCCATTGGTAGGTGGTATAACCACAGTTTCGCTATCCACTCATCAGTGTGAGGGGCATTTGGGTTGGTTCCAGCTCCTTGCTTCTTGGGTCCTGGCCCCCAGGGAATCTGCTGACCAGCTTGTTGACTGAGCACTTATCTTGCTGGAACATCTTGTTGACCTCCTTCCAAGAAGGCATGAACTCACCCACACATAGAACCACCGTGTGCACTGGGGGCATGGAAACTCTGACCGTTGGGTTTGTTACTTGTGCTGGTAAGCAGGTTAGAGGGCCACCGGTCTCTTTCTTCAATAAACTGGCATCTGACATCTCCTCAGCACAGATGACCCGCTGTCTTCTTTCAATCCTCAGCCCCCTGTCTGACCCTTTGGGAAATGCAGTAGCGCAGGCGCTAACACTGGGCTATTGAGTGAAGAGAGCTGAAATAAACATGCTGTGCACGTATCTCTACAGTGGGTGAGTCTTAAGGGTAAATGCCCAGGAGTGGATAGGGCTGGGTCGGTGCAAGTTCATTCAAGTCTTTCAAGGGTTCTTCCACACTGCGTTCCATAGTGTCTGTAATGCAGTGTTAACATTCCCACCAGTAGTGGAGAGTGTTCCCCTTTCCCACAACCTCTCCACACGTGGTTAATCATTTTGTTTTTCTTGATCCTGCCAGTCCTTATTGGAGTAAGATGAGAGCTTAAAGTGGGGTTTACATTTGCATTTCCTTAATGATAGTGATGTTGAACACTTCTTAAGGTGTTTCTCCAGCCATCTCTAATTCCTTCCTCTCAATTGTGAAGTCTCGGTTCAGCTCTTTGCTCCATCTATTGAGTGGGCATTTGTTTTCTTTCTGCTTTGTTTTTTTGAGTATTTATATATTCTGGAAATCAAGCTTTGTCAGATGTATCTGCAGTGAAGTTTCCTCCCACTTCTGTGGATTTCTCTTCACTCTCCTTGATTGTATTTGTGATGTTAACAAAGCTTTTGAGTTTAATGAGGTCCCATTTGTCATTGGCAACCTGAATTCTTGCCCAGCTGCGGTCTGATTTAGAGTCTTTTCCTACGCCCTATGTCTTGTAGTCTGCCAAATTTTTCTTCTATCCCTTCAGAGTTTGGGGTTTTCACGTTGGGGTCGTTGATCCACCTAGAGTTGACTTTTGTACAGGGGGAGAAGTAGGGGTTTAACTTCATTCTTTTACAAAGGTGATCTAGTTTGCCAACACCACTTGCTGAAGATGCGTCTGTTCTCTTCTCATTGTTTCTTCTTGAACCCCCTTGTCAAATATGAAAGGGCTGAAAATTGTATGTGCTTCAATTTGGATCTTCGGTTTTTGTTCCATTGGTCAACAAAAACAGGTCTGTTTTTGGTGCCAGTACCACATTCTGTTTTTGTGACGATAGCTCTGTATCAGAGTTTTGTGAAGTCTGGTATAGAATCCTCCTTGTGCTCTTTTCATCAGGTTTGTTTTTGGCTATTGTGAGGTCTTTTTTTTTTGTCCAAAATGAATTTAATAATGAATTTTGTTTCCCAAGCCTGTGAAGAACTACTTGGGGATTTGATTGGAATTGCATTAAAGCTACACAAGAGTTTGGGTAGAAATGGACATTTTTTGACATGTATCATTTGCCCATCCATGAGCGATGGGAGGTTTTTACCATCTTATCTGATGTCTTCTTCAATTTCTTTCGTTAAAGGTTTAAAATTTTTGATTTAAGAGTCCTTTGGTGTCTTTGGTTAGGTTTGTTCCTAGGTATGTTAATTGTTTTTGAGGCTATTGTGGAGTGGGAAGGTCTCTTTGAATCTTTCTCCAGTTGCTTCTTATTTCTTGGGGACAAAAGAAAAGGCCCATTGAAATTTTTTTAGGTTAATTTTGTATCCTGCCACTTTGCTGAAGCTGTTAATCATTTCTAGGAGTTTTCTGGTGGAGTTTTTAGCATCCCTTAAGTAAACAATCATATCATCAGCAAATAGGGATAGCTTGACTTCCTCTTTTCCAATTAGTACTCCTTTAATTTCCTTTTCTTGCCTTATTGTTCTAGCAAGTGTTTCAAGCACTGTATTGAAGAGGAGTGGTGACGGGGCAGCCTTGCTGAGTTCCTACCTTTAAAGGGAATGTTTCTGTCGTTTCTCAACTTAGGATGATATTGGCTGTGGGTTTCCTGTATATGGCTTTGATTACATTTATGTGTTTGATGATGTTTATTGATTGTCGTATGTTGAACCATCCCTGCATCTCTGGTATGAATCCAACTTGGTCATGATGGATGATCTTCTTGATGTGAGTCACTATGCGATTATTTTTCTATGTGTATGAATGTACTGTCTACATGTAGGTTTGTATACCCGTATCGTGCAATGCTGGAGAGGTCAGAAGAGGGTGTCGGATTCCCCTGGAATTGGAGTTACAGATGGTTCTCAGCCACCATGTGGGTGGTGGGGATCGAACCGGTTCCTCTGCAAGAGCAGTTGGCGCTCTTAACCACTAAGCCATCTCTAGCCCAAGACCCAGTTTTCTCTATCCTTTAAATTTTAATTTGTTTTATTTATTTATTTCTTATGTGTATGAATGTACTGCCTGCATGTAGGTTTGTGCCTGAGAGTTACTAGCTGCATGGCTGAGTGTTTAGCTGTGGGATCATCAATTCTGTGGTTGAGTGTTTGGCTATGAGACCCTCAATCTCATGGCTGTGTTGTTGAAAGTGAGATCATCAGTCTTAAGGCTGGCCACAGGGCCAGCAGCCCCCTCAACAGCAGGAACCCACAGGATCCAATGCCTTTTTCTGACCTCTGAGGGAATTGCACAATATGAGTGCACCTACACACATTCAGGTGATACACTCATACACATAAAAAATAAAAAGAGTTGGGCATAGGGCCTGGTGGCACAAGCCTTTAATCCCAGCAGATTTCCAGGATAGCTGGAGCTACAGGGAGACCCTGTCTCAAAAAAGATAAAAAAATAAAAATATAAGTAAATAATAAAAACAGAGTTCTTTCATTATTTAAGCTCAGCTTCAATTGTCATCTGTATGTGTATGGTATGCATACATGAGTGTGGGTATACAAGTGTACACATGCATGGGATTGATATCAGGAGTCTTTCTTAATCACTCTCCATCTTTTGAAAACGTTTATTTATTGTTATTGTGTATGTGTGTATGCACAAGCCTGTGGTGGACTTGGCTAGACTGGCTGGCCAGCAAGCACTAGGGATCCGCCTATGTCCTGATAACCACCTCCCCCCTAGCTCCATCATATTATTCAAGGTATGGTCTCTCGGCAGCACTTTTAATTTGCTGAGCCATTTTAGCAGCCCATCTCAATCTCTCAGTGGAACCCAGAGCACATTAATCAGACTAGTCTAGCCAGCCATCTTACTCCTGGGATCCCTTGTCTACCCTCTGAGCTATGGGGGTACAGGCATGCCACCAGGCCCACTTGATATTTATGTGGGTTCTAAGACTCCCAGTTCTTGTTGTTATGTTTACTGCTTGTATAGCAAGAGTTGTAAATGCAGAACCATCTCCTCAGCCCTTTCCAAAGAATTAAAGTTGGTTTTGTTTTTTGGTTTTTTTTTTTTTGTCTTTTTTGAGACAGGGTCTTCCTTTAGTCCCAACTGGCCTGGAACTAACTATGTAGACCTGGATGGCCTTGAACTCACAGAGATCTGCCTGCCTCTGCCTCCGGAGTCCTGAGTTTAAAAGAATTAAAGATTTTTTTATGCCAGGTGTGGTGGCACACACCTTTAATCCCAGCACTTGGGATGCAGAGGCAAGTGGATCTCTGAGTTCAAGGCCAGCCTGGTCTACATGGTGAGTTCCAGCTGGGGCTACAGGGAGACCCTGTCACCAAAAAATGCATTTATTGTTAATATGTGTGTGTATGAGTGTGCATGTTTTGAGTGCACGTGTGGTGTGTGTGTGTGTGTGTGTGTGTGTGGCCTGTTGGATGTGCTTGTCCCATGGCCTGGGCATAGAAGGTTTGAGTGTGGGAGACAAAGAGTGCCTGAAGTGACAGGCTGAAGAGAAATGGCGCTTGGTCTGTAGCCATGGCGTTTGGTCCATAGCCAAAAGGCGCTGGCTGAAGAGATGCGGCTTCAGTAACTTTAAGATGAAGATGTTATGTTCCACCGTTGGTCACTTCATTAACATAACATACTACACAAGAATTGTAACTTTTTTTTTAATTTTTTTTTTATCATTTTTTTGTTTTTTTATTTATTTATTTATTTATTGTGTGAATGTATTGGCCTTGCATGGAGGTTTGTGCAACCCACCCGTGTCGTGCAATTGCCACGGAGGTCAGAAGAGGGCGTCGGATTCCCTGGGACTGGAGTTCTCCTGGAATTGGGGAGTTACAGACGAGTCTCAGCCGCCATGTGGGGCTGGGATCGAACCCGGGGTCTTCTGCAAGAGCAGTCGGTGATCTTAACCGCTAGGCTATCTCTCCAGCCCCAGGAATTGTATCTATGGACGTAAAACTTATCTGTTGGTTGGTCCACTACTGTTATATAATCTGTCTGCTGGTTGGCTCATTACTGGTATAAATATTCTTGTTGCTGTTAGTAACATTACTTGTTAGTAGCATTACTTGTTAATAGCATTAGTAATTGCATGCAAATGTTAGTAGACCTTCGGCCTTCTCCCAGAGTTACGCCGCCGGGCTGGCGAATGGCCTAGCGGGTTCGCTCGCCGACCTCGTCTTCAGCGGCCCCGGTGCGCTCCCCCGCACCCCCCTGGCGGGCCGAGAACCGTCTGCACCATCCATCCAGGAGAACTCCAGCTCCAGGAATCCGAGACGCCCCGTTCTGACCTCTGCGGCATTGCAACGACACGGGTGCACAGACTGCATGCAGACATACATTGATACACATACAGAAAAAAAAAAAAAGTTAAGAAGAAAATGGTACCTTTAAAAGAAACTAAAAAGAACAAGTTTGACTTATTGATTGTTGCCATCTGCCTCCGATATTTGGCGCTGCTGGACATGCATGAGAGGAAGCAGCTTTGCTTATTCCTTGTCTCCTCTCCCTTTACCCGTGTTCTGAGGATCAAACTCAGGTCACCAGGCCCGTGTGACAGGCACTTTTACCCACTCAGCCATCTCACTGGTCTGCATTTTATATATTACTTAGAAATAAAAGCTTTTATTTGTTCTAAGTAAATAACTGTGTCCACCCAAATTGATTCTCATTACTCGGATAGCTTAGAATTTCTGAAGCTGGGCGTGGGTGGCGCACACCTTTAATCCTAGCACATCGGGAGGCAGAGGCAGTGGATCTTTGTGAGTTCAACAGGCCAGCCTGGATCTACAGAGTGAGTTTCAGGCCACTGGGGCTACAGGGAGACGCCTGACTCGAAAAGACAAAAAAAAAAAAAAGAAATTTCTGACTATGAGTCCAATAAAGCTGAGCTTCAAACTTCCCAGCATTTTCCAGAAGACACAGCTAGTGTTTTATTTTGTTTCTCAGCAATAAGAGCATTTTCCTTCTTATTAAAAAAAAATGAATAATTGTCATGTATTTTGGGGCTGGATGATAGCCTAGCGGTTAAGAGCACTGACGCACTTGCAGAGGACCCCGGGTTGAGTCCGCACCCACGTGGCGGCTGAAACCGTCTGAAACGCCAATTCCCAGGAGAATTCCCAGTTCCAGGGGAATCCGAGACCGTCTTCTGACCTCAAGGTCCGCGGCAATAAGCACGACATGGGGGCACAGACCTTCATGCAGACAGATAACATTCATACACATACGAGAAATAAATAAAAAAATTAAAAAAAAAATAAATAATTGTCATGTTTTGTTCTGGATGACTCCCATGTAAGACAGGAAGATGGAAGATAGCAGTGCTTCCAATGCTTCTAATATATACATGGGAGGTCATTGCATAGAGTCNAATAATTGTCATGTTTTGTTCTGGATGACTCCCATGTAAGACAGGAAGATGGAAGATAGCAGTGCTTCCAATGCTTCTAATATATACATGGGAGGTCATTGCATAGAGTCCTCCAAAAATGAGGCTATTAAGAAAAGGAGGAGTAAGATGCAGCATTGAAAACTCATTCTTCCTAATTGCCCGTCCTATTCCCAACAGCATTCTCCTTTAGGCTGCTGTCAGAGTCCAGTCCTGTACAAGAGGACTATTACAGACTTTTTTTTTGTTGTGTGTTCAGAAAGAAAAGCTGAGGCATGTCATCTGTGATCTCCAGATATCATCATAGATCTTTTGGAAGTTTTCCCATTCATTTTTTAAAAATTTAACTTATTATTATTTTACATATATGAGTGCTTTGTCTGCATGTATGTAAATGTACCAGTGCTCTGCAATGTCCAAATAGGCCAGAAAGAGAATGTCAGATCCTCAGAACTAGAGTTTCAGATGTTTGTTCACCACCATGTCGGTGGTGGGATTTGAACCTGAGTCTTCTCCAAGAGCAGCCAGAAATGGCTCTTAAGCACTGAGCCATTTCTCTAGCCCCCAGGGGGTTTCCTATTCTTTTCCAAGTTACAGACTAAAATCTGGACTCCTTTTCCTCATCATTCAGGGCATGGCTATCCCCAGAAGAACTTTCAGAAGTCCTTTATGAGAGCTTAGATACCTGACAATTTAGTTTTGTGAGACCATTCTGAGCTGATCATCTTTGGGCAGTCTGACGAAGCTTGGGCTCTGGGCTAGGAGGTCTCTGATTGGGGAACTTGCGTGTCGTGTCATTCCTCAGTTTATCTATGAAACTTCTTTTTTTTGGTCTTTTTTGGTCTCCCTGTAGCTCCAGCTGTCCTGGAACTCACTCTGTAGACCAGGCTGACCTTGAACTCACAAGTGCTAGGATTAAAGGCGTGGGTCACCATGCCGAGCCCAGTCTATGGAACTTCAAGCATTACAATACCCCCCCCCCCCGTTTTAATAACATTCTCCTCCTAGGCATAGGTAGTGATCATTTCTTCCCAGTCTTGAAAGATTTTTTGTTGTTGTTGTTGTTGTTGGTGGTGGTGGTGGTGGTGGGTATTGTTAGTGTTTGGTTTGGTTTGGTTTGGTTTTGTAATGGGGTAAGAGAAGATCGGTCAGAGAATGTGGGGCTGCCGACCCCACAGTTGAACAGGCTGAAGAGGGCATGTGCTAGAGGTTACTCCAGTAACATCCCAGAGACCACATCAGAGGGCACAAATCCATTTAGTATGTGCAACAGGCAGCTTGTATGGGTGCGGGACGGTTAGCGTGACATCACCTCCCAGCAGCCATTCCTAGATGTGCACACCATCATGCATCATCCCAGCTCATGGGGTGTACCCAGAAACAGAGACGTGCAGATGAGCAAGTCAGCTCATGGTGTCAAGTGAATGCTAGCCTCCTGTGTGCAATGTATCCTGAATCCAGGACTGCTGTCCCACAAGACACCACTCAAACACAGAATGATGCCAAAAGAAAGTCTTTAGACAGCTGACAACTATACACTGGACATCTAGACTCAGGTATGCAGCCCTGAGCTGTCGTTGGGAGGAGTTTTATACAGAAAACCATAGCCAGGGGTGAAAAGTTTAAATTCCCAAGGTTAGGGATGGAAAGCCCTCTAACCATTCCTATTCTCTTAAAGCAAGCCAAGCAGAAAATACAGAAGCCATGAATTCAGGTTAGCAGAGTAAGTTCCCAAGTAACCAGGTACACGCTGACCTGTTCTCAGACTCCTGCCCTAATTCAGTTGAATTAAACTTTTCTCAGAAGTTTTAACTTCTGGGTTCAGCTGGGACTAATAATATGGCACAGCTATGGCAATCATGAGGTGCTCACCACATTTTTTTGTTTTGTTTTTGGTCTTTTCTTTTAAATTTTATTTATTAGTATTATTTTTTTTTGTCTTTTTGAGACAGGGTCTCCCTGTCACCCCAGCTGTCCTGGAACTCACTCTGTAGACCAGGCTGGCCTTGAACTCACAAAGATCCGCCTGCCTCTGCCTCCCAAGTGCTAGGATTAAAGGTGTGCGCCACCACGCCCAGCCTTATTTGTTATTTTATATGTATGACTGTACTGTCTGCATGTAAGTAGGTGCACCCGTGTCATGCAATGCTGTGGAGGTCAGAAGAGGGTGTCAGATTCCCCTGGAACTGGAGTTAAAGATGGTTCTTAGCTGCCATGTGGGTCCTGGGGATCGAACCCGGGTCCTCTGCAAGAGCAATGAGTGAGTGCTCTTACAGGCTGAGCCATCTCTCCAATCCGTTTTTTGTCTTTTTGAGACAGGGTCTCCTTATAGCCCCAGCTGTCCTGGAACTCACTATGTAGACCAGGTTGGCCTTGAACTCACAGAGATCTACCTGCCTCTGCCTCCCAAGTGTTAGAATTAAAGGTGTGTTCCACTATGCCCAGCCCCCTGTGTCTTCTTGAAGATATGAGCCTCTGCTTTCTGCTACTGCTCCAGCACCCCTTGCCACCATGCCTCCCTGCCAGGACAGATGCCATAGGAGGTGTGGCCTGATTTGGGAGAGAAAGAGAGCAGCTAGAGGGTCTGTAAGCTGACAGCGTCTCTCAAGGCACAGCTGCAGAGAGACCTTGCAACTCATAATGTTGAGTTGAGGGGGAAAGTCTCATGACTATAAATAAGGCAGAAAAACAAGACTTCTGAGGACTCTTATCTCGTGCCCGACTCCCCCTGTTGCCTGGGCCCAAGGCAGCCTTGAGAGTTATGGCTCTTTTTTTTCCCCCCGTACTCAGTATTTCAGAAGTCTGCACCACTAGCAGGTAGAAGTTGGTCTCCTCTTGAAGTCCAGCTGGCTATAAATCAGAGTCAGGAGTCACCTTAGAAATGAAGATGCCTAGCTCAGAGGCCTGTCCTGCTCAGATGTCAAATCCCCGCAAGAAATAGGAGGCTTCTTTAGAGTGATAATTTGGAGCAGACCTGGTCAGCATATTGCTATAGAATTAGTGGTATACTCTCAAAAGGAAGAATCCATGCTAGGCGGTGCTCATAGGAAGAAACTACTGGTTGACCACCATAAGGAGCCAGCTGTCCAACTCAGGGCAAGCACATTTTCATCCAGCAAGCAAGCAGCAACCCGTCAAGCCTTGGTTCATTGCCAGTTATTTTTTTTTTAATTCCTGTCTGTATTATACAACCCTTTGAATCTAAAGCTTGAGTTTAATCATTGGATTCCACTGGCCATGGTGGCACATGCCTTTAATCCCGGCACTCAGGAGGAAGAGGCAGGGGGAATCTCTGTGAGTTCAAGGCCAGCCTGGTCTACATAGTGAGTTCCAGGCCAGTTGGGACTATAGGAGACCCTGTTTGTCTATGGTCTTAACACTACAACTTTTTTTTTTTTCCTTTTTTTGGTCTTTTTGTGATAGGGTCTCCCTGTAGCCCCAGCTGGCCTGGAACTCACTACATAGACCAGGCTGACCTTGAACTCATAGAGATCTGTCTGCCTCTGACTCCTGAGTGCTGGGATTAAAGGCATGTGCCACCACACCCAGCCTTAAATCATTTTTTGTGTGTGGGCATGCTACCACATGCATGTGGGGGGTGAGAAGACAACTTGCAGGAGTTGCTTCTCTCCTTCTACCATGTGGATCCCAGGGCTCATATGCAGGTCATTAGGTTGGAGTTGCATCCCTAAGGACTAGTGTAGGCACAATGTGGGTGCTTGGAACTGAACCTGCTTCCTCTGGGAGAATAGTAAGTGCACTTTACTGCTGAGCCATCCCTCCAGCCTTGTTTTTCAGATCTTTTTCGTATCGAGTCTTCATCTGCACATAAGAATTCTTTGATTTGAGCCCCTTTATCTCCTTCACTTGTCTTATTGATCTTGCTAAAACTTCAAGCTCTATATTGAACAGGAATTGCACATATTACAACGCACAGCAAGTCTCAACAAAAATTTTTTTTTAATTATTATTTATCTTTGTATGTGTATGAATGTATTGTATGTGTATGGATGTATTTTTTTTATTTTATTTATTTCTGTATGTGTATGAATGTATTGTCTGCATGCAGGTCTGTGCACCCGTGTCGTGCAATGCCGCGGAGGTCAGAAGAGGGTCTCGGATTCCCCTGGAACTGGAGTTCTCCTGGAATTGGAGTTACAGACGGTTCTTAGCCGCCATGTGGGTGCTGGGGATCGAAGTTGGAACTGAGTTAAAGACAGTCTTAGACAGCCGCATGTGGGTGCTGGAATAAACCCGGATCCTCTGCAAGTAGCAGTCGGTGCCTCTTAAACTGCTGGAGCCATCTCTCCCGCCCGGGTCATGCTTTTTTTTTTATCCTACCCATAGGAGCAGAGGCTAGGTAGATCTCTGGAGTTCAAGGCAGCATAGCGTCTACAAAGTGAGTTCCAGGCTAGCTGGGGCCGCAGGATGAGCAGACCAAAAATAGAGGGAGATATGATCTAGATATATAGTTAATTATAGATATAGATAGTATAGATATAGATATAGATACGATATATATATAGATATTTAATGTACATGTAGATATTAGTCTGGAGAGATATGCATTTATAAGAGAGATCACAATATGTGTGTAATGGTCAGGAAAATTATCAAGTAGCAGGGACACCCTAGCAATGTGGAAGTGAGAGGGAATTAGCTAAAGGAAGTGAGATTAGCTAAAGCCCTTGGGGGAAGTAGCAGGAAGTGAGATCCAAGGTCTTAGATCATTTACTTCAATATTCATAGGGAATTATTTTTTTCTCCCAGTGCCAGGGATCAAACACCCTATGCATTGCTGCAGTGCTCTCCACTGAGCTAATCCCACAGCCAACCATAGAAGAGCTAAAGACCTATGATTTACCTCTTGTGGGTCGGGCTTTAGGGCAGATTCGTACCCTCTTGCTTATTAGTACATGTTCCCGAAGAATGAGTATCTTTGCCCAAGCTCTCACTGCGCTACATCCCCAGCCCACCCATAGAAGAGCATAAGACCTATGATCTACCTCTTGTGGCGTCGGCGCTTATGGGCAGGTACTTTCCGTTCACCCTCTTGCCTTTTTATTAGTACCATGTTCCCCGCCAAGATCCCACTGAGTATCTTTGCCCAAGGAACAACCACTGGGCTTGCCCATTTGGAAAGACATGTCTACCATTAAGGAAGATAATTAAGGGGCTGGAGGAAGATGATGGCCTGCCAGTTAGAAGAAGTGCTGACTCCTCTCTCTTTTTTTTTAAAAATTATTTTATTATTCTATTATACTTTTACGTGTATGAATGTACTGTCTGCATGAAGGTTTGTGCACCTGTGGCTTGGCATGCTTGCGGAGGTCAACGAGTGGTGTCAGATTCCCCTGGAACTGAGTCAAAGATGGCTCGCCACAACCATGTGGGTTGCTGGGGATCGAACCCGTGTCCTCTGCAGGAGCAATCGGATGTTTCTTAACCGCTAGGCCCCCATCTCTCCAGCCCAAGAGTGCTTTTGGACTCCTCTTGACAGATGATCCGCCGGTTTCGATCCCCCGCACCCACATGGCGGCTGAGAACCGGTCTTCGGGGTGCCAACCTACATTGCAGATGTACATTCATACACATACAAAAAAAAAAATTAAAAAGAAGGAAGATAATTAAGAGTAATCTTTTTTAAAATTTATGTTTTTTTATGTGTATGAGTGTATGTCTGCAGTAGGTCTGTGCCACCCAGTGTAGTGTGAGCATGTGGATCTAATCCTATCCAGTCACTTGTTTTCTAAATGAAATTTGAACTAAAGATTTCTTTCTGAAAGATAGGAGAGAAGATATTATACCTGGAGCTATGTGCCTCAGTCATGAGACTGCAAGAGAAGTTGGTCTAACAGATGACAGAGCTAATGGATGAAAATAAATTAGATCCTTATTGAGTTGTTGGATTATGCTTTCTCTGAAGGTTAAATATCAAGTTTCAGCACATCTCTGAAATTTTTTAGTTTTGTGTAAATAGTAAATTCTGTTTATTTATGCCAATGTATGTATGTATGTATGTATGTAATGTGTGAGGAGTGTGTCTAGTTTCCGTTCAATTGCTTGTACAAAACACTCAAACAATACCAACTTGGGAGGAAGAGTTTATTTCGGCTTACGTTCCTATGTACACATGTTCACTTAGGACTAAGGTTAAGACCTCAAGGACAGGAACCTGGAGTGCAGAGATGAAGCACAGGCAGCCAGGACGGAATGGTTACTTACTGGCTCGGCTCCCAGCCGCCATGCTCAGCCTCTTTCTTATACAACACCACAACACATCTGCACAGGGTGGCACACACCCACAGTTGGGCTGGGCCCTCCAACTATCAATTTTAACAATCAAGAACAATACCCCAGAGACATGGCCACAGGTCCAGTCCATGGAAGAGAAATTCACCAACTTGACGGCTCCCTCACCTAGGTGTATCAAGTTGAACACTAAAGCTCTCCAGAGCAGGGAGTGAGACATACCCAGTGTAGCATGTGTGTGGAGATGTCAGCAAACTTCAGACTGATTTTTTCCTTCAGCTACACTGATTTCAGAGATGGAAATCTATGGAGTTATATGGTCCCAGCACTGTCTTTACCACTGTTATTCATCTTACGCACCACCACAAAGCTTTTTTGTTTTCTTTTTTGAGGTATAGGAGTTCCTTTTATGCCGTGGCTGCCTAAACTCACTCTGTAGATGGGCTGGCCTTGAATTTTTGCTTACTGAGTACTGAGATTAAAGTTGTACCAACCTCGTGGCTGTTTGGTGCACGCCTTTACATCCTCGCACTGGAGGCGAGAGCAGAGGACATCGGCGGATCTTTGTGCGTTTCCAAGGGCAGCCTTGGTTCTAAAGAGTGAATCCAGCGACAGACTGGCTACCGGAGAAGCCTGTCTCAAAAAAAAAAGACAAAAAAATAAAAATAAACTAAAAAATAAGATATGCACCATCATGCCTTCTCTGCCAGCCCTATTTTTATTTATTTATTTTATTTTTTGAGTGGGCTATCACTAGTTAGCACAGGCTGGCTTCTGAAACTGTCATCCTCCTGTCTTAAAGTCCTGAGTGATCCCTGGTCACAACTTTAATCCCAGGACTTCCGGAGGCAAGAGGCAGTGGATCTCTCATGAGTTTGGGGGGGGGGGGGGTTGTGGGCCCAGCCGGGTCATACATAAAAGTTCCAGCTAGGGGGGACTAAAGGCAACCGTTTCTCAAAAAAAGACAAAAATAAGAAATGGGAGTGGTGGCACACACCTTTGAATCCTAGGCACTTGGGAGGCAGAGCAGGTGATGTTCTGTGAGTTCAAGGCCAGCCTGGTCTACATAGTGCGTCTGCCAGGACAGCCTGGGGCACAGAGAGACCTGTCGCAAAAAATTTAAAAAAATAAAAATTAAAATAAAAAAGACAAAAACTATAGTCCTGGTGTGTTGGCAACGCTTTAGATTTTTTTTAATTTTTAAAAATTTATTTCTGTAGGTGTATGAATGGTACTGAATGCATTAAGGTTTTGTGCACCCATGTCGTGCAATGCCGGGAGGATCAGAAGAGAGTGTTGGATCCCTGGAACTGGAGTTCTCCTGGAATTGGGAGTTTCAGACGGTTCTCAGGCCGCCATGTGGTGCTGGGTACGAACCACGGTCCTCTGTAAGAGCGTGGCTCTCTTAAACCCCTGGGTCATCTCTCCAGTCCCTAAAAATTTTTTTAATTTTAGTTATTTCATATGCGTATGAATGTGCTTGTCGCGCAGGTAAGGTTGTGGCAACCATGGTCATGCATGCACGGAGATCAGAGGGCGTCAGACACCCGCTGGAAATGGAGTTAAGATGGTTTTCAGCCACCATGTTGGTGCCTGGGGATCGAACCCAGGTCCTCGCAGAGCAGTCGGCCTCTTAACCGCTAGGCCATCTCTCCACCTCGGCTCATTGTTTTATTCCCGCACTCAGGGGGCAGAAACAGAGCAGATCTCTGTTTGAGTTCAAGCAGCCAGCCTGTCTACATAGCGGATTCCAGGCCATCTGGACAAAAGGGAGCCCTGTTCTAAAAATAGACAAAAAAAAAAAGGGCTGGAGAGATGGTAGAGTTAAGATGCGACTTGAGATTGGACCCGGTTAACCCGACCCACATGCAGGACTGCTACTCGCCAGGACTGCGCCTCTTTGACCCTGCGAGCCCAACAGAATAGGTACAAACCCACTGCGACACAGTACCTCACACACAAAATAATAAGGGCTGAATTCCTAGTTAAGCACCAACCCTGGACCGTCGATCCAGCCCCTGCGGCTTAAGGGATAAACGTCTTTAACCATCCAGGGAATCCGTTTCCAGGGGGAATGACGACCCTCTTCTGAACCTCTGCGAGCGATTGGCAACGGCCCTGGGTGCACAACCTGACATGCAGGACAGTACAACACTCACACATATAAAAAATGCTTAAAAAATAAAATAAATAAATAATAATGTATAATTAAAGACATAAATAAATAAACAAATAACAATAGGAGTCCCAATTATTGAGAATATAGGTCTACACTACCATATCCTGCTAAAAAAATTCTCTTTATTAATTCAACCACTTTTGCATTGGATTTTCTTTTATAGCCCAAAACATTGGAAGTGAAACACAGAAAAAGGCACAGCCATTCCTGGGCTACACATTCAATGAAGAGGTGCTTATCTGTGGGGAACATGCCCTCTGCAAACAGTGTTGTCTCCACCGCCTCAGCCTGCGCCTCTTGGGTTTTCTGCTCTTCGCTGTGAGCCCCCATGCCTCTGGATTCTTAGAGTTGCCATTCCCTGCCCTCACCATTCGGGACCTTCGCTAGATAATTTTGTTTCAAAATAGGTTGATTTTCTCCACTTTCATTATCTAGTCATTGTGTTGAGAAAGCAGAAATCACTCCAGAAAGCTTAAATAGAAAGTAATTTATTTCAGAGAAATTGTTGTTTACAATATCCTTACAAAGGCTGCAGGATTGAAAGTCAGGGAAAGTCATTCTTTACCCTTAGATTTGACACTAGATTTCAATGAATCAAAAAATTTTAAGAACTGCACAGATCATTATTGTTTGCAGTGCCTGTTCTGGTGATTTATAGAGAAATACTTGGCGGCCACTTCAAAACCCCTTGTCTGCCTGGTGTTGCCTAAGGGCCAATCACGTGTGGCTTCTGTGGTTCGATAACTTCCCAAATCTCATCTGAGATGGCTCTCATCAGTGGGCCCCACCCAACCCACACCTGACACAAGAAAGATGAAAGTACACATCCAGAATTCCCAGTTCCTGTGATATGCGAAAAAGGAGAAGGGTGAAATGGTGTGAACTGCCAATCGCCAATACATACCCTACACAATCATTCACCACAGGAATAAATCAACCTGCCCTCTCTATGTCATTTTCATAAATCCTTATTTATTATTATTCATTATTCTGGGTCTTTTTGAGAAGGGATCCCTGTGCAACCCAGTGGCACTGAACTCATATGTAGACTGGGCTGGCCTTAAATCTCAAAGAGAGCACTATGCCCTGCCTCTGCCTCTGCCTACTGCCTCTAATGATGGGATTAAAGGAAGGCCAAACATGCCAGGCTTGATACAATCTTTATCTATATAGCCCAGGTGGTCTGAACTTCTGTCCTACTTCAGCACTCCAGGCTGCTGGGATTATTGTGTGCAATGCAATTTGGCCTGCCTTTTCTTTCTTTTTTTTTGTTGTCTTTAGAACTCACTTGTAGACATGCAGCTGGCTTGAATCACAGAGATCCTGCCTGCCTCAGCCTCTCCCTGCCTCTGCCTCTGGAGTTGCTGGGATTTAAAGGCCTGTGCTACCACACCAGCCCTTTTATAAATTTTTATAGCTAGTTTCTTTTAATTTTGTTAAATTTTTAAAATTTTTTTAGTTTATCCTTTTTTGGTAAATTTTTTTGAGAGAGGTTCTCCCTTTAGTAGTCCCAGCTGGTCCTGGACATCACTCTGTAAACAGGCTGGTCCTTGAACCCACAGAGATCCACCTACCCTGCCTCCCGAGTGCTGGGATTTAAGGTGTGCACCACCATGCCCGGCTGTCTCTTCTTTTTGAGACAGGATCTACTATGTTCAGTTTCCCAGTTGGTCCTTGAACTAACTATTGTAGACCAGGCTTGCCTTGAACTCATAGAAATCTGCCTGCCTCTGCCTCTGCCTCTGCGTCCGGAGTCTGGGATTAAAGGGCATGTGCTACCATGCCTGGCTTTCTTATTTAATTTTTTAATAGCTAGTTTCTTTCTTTGAAAATTTTAATTTTTTCTATATTTTTTAATTTTATCCTTTTTTTGTATTTTTGAGACAGGGTCCTCATTTAGTACCAGCTGTCCTGGAGCTTGCTCTGTAGACCAGGTGGCTTGAAATTCCCACAGAGATCCGCCTACCTCTCTGGCCTCCCTAGTGCTGGGATTAAAGTGGTGTCCACCATGCGCGGCTGTGTTTCTATCTTTTTGCCACAGGGACTCCCTGCAGCCCAGTTGTCCTAGAACTCACTTTGTAGACCAGGCGTGGCTGAACCTCACAGAGATCGTCCTGCCTCTGCCTCCGGAGGACTGGGATTAAAGGCGTATGGGCTATAATTACCTGGCAGGGGAGATACCATGATCACGAAGGTGTTTTCCCAGGGCGAGGCTTATCCATTGCACTCCGGGATGTGCTGACCCTGCGAATTTCCCCAAATGTGGGGAAACTCGACGGCAATAATTTGTGGTAGTGGGGGACTGCGTTCGTGTGCTCCCCTAAAATAAAATAAAAGAATAAAAATAAATAAAGTAAAATAAATAAATAAAATAAATAAAATAAAATCAAAATAAAGGCGTGTGCTTACCACCACCTGGCTTTTTATTCTTTTTTTTTTAATGTGTTTTTCTTTCATTGATTAATTTCTAATTAATTTTAAGTTTTTGTGCTTTTGAGAGGTCTCCTGTAGAGCTCTGTGCTGTCTTGAACTCACTCTGTAGACAGCTGGCCTTGAACTCACAAAGATCCACCGTCTGCCTCCGTGCAGTAAGCGTGCCCACCGGGTGCTAATTTTGTTTATGGCTAGAGATAGCTAGTTAAGGCACTGACGCATTGCAACCGTACCCCACACCACGGCCTAAAAACCTAACTCAAAGGAGAACCATAGGAATGAGACTCTTTCGACGCGGAGACGACACGGGTGCAGCGATGGCAGAAGTTATTATAAACTAAAAAATAAAAATTAAAAAATTTCTTAACATCTAGACCCGTTGTCCCCCCCATCCCCCCACCAACCAGAGCCATGCATGTCTGCCAACATGCTTTTTTTTTTTTTTGGTTTTTCGAGTACAGGGTCTCGTCGCCTACCAGCTGTCCTGGACTCACTCGGTCAGACCAGGCTGGCCTTGAACTCACAAAGATCCACTGCCCTCTGCTTCACAGTCTAGGATAAAGGCGTGGCGCCAACACACCCGGCCAAAACATTGTTTTCATCTCTTTCTCAGCCTTTCTTTCTCAATATTCCCATGTGGAAGTTGACCTGTTTTGAGCAGAAGTCACTGTTTCATCAGTTCTGATTGCAGTCCTTTCTGTTGTTGTTTCGTTGTTCTCGTTTGTTGGTTTTGTTTTATTCCAATAGCATTCACTCCCAACTGCTTTGACAAAAGCTCAAGGGCCATGCACCTGAAATCTACAACTAGGTAATTGGCACTAGCATCTCCACAGATGAGGGATACCATCGTCGTTTGTTTTTTCTGGGACTGTTACTTCACTAGCATATGGTCCTTGAGCTCCAGCAATTTTCCTGCAAAGACATGATGTCGTCTTCTCTTGACTGCTGCTAGAACTCCATTGATGGTAGTGTACACATGTTCTCTATCCACTGTTGAGTTGAGGGGACATTTGGGTTGCTTCATCTCTTGCTATTGTGAAAGAGCTTTGAAATAAAACATGGCCGTGCATGCTATGTATTCTCTTGGCTGGGCATGAAAGTCTTGAGTGGTTATATGCAGGAGTGCTATAGCTGGGTCAGGTGGCAAGTTCATTCCAAGTCTTCAAGGGTTCTCCACATACTGCTTTCCATAGTGAGCCTGTACAAGTTTAGCATTTCACCAGCAGTGGATAAGTGGTTCCCCTTTCCACAAACTCTCAGTCATTGTGGTATCATTTGTTTCTTGATCCTAGCCAGCTTATTGGCAGTAAGATGGATATCTTTTGTTTAAAGTTCCTCGTGTAAAGTTCTCGTTGGAACCCACTCCACGAGCTTATACAGCGAAGCCCTTTTTAACATCCTTCTCCTCCTGCAAGGGTACCATGTGTTTTCCCATGGGAGGTGGCTGTCCTTAGCCCTCAAGGCAGTGCCTTGTGCTATTGTTATAAGTGTCCTGGTGTGGGTTGTAGCTATTTTGGCTGCTTTGCCCGAATTTGTGTTTTATAAACCTCAGCTTGACAGGCAGATGGACAGGTGCGCCTTTGGCAGACCTCACTTCCTGCCTATTGAAGATCCTTTCTGGAAGCATGTTCTGACTTTAAAGACAAACATTTTTGTGCTTGTTTTTCCACTGATGATTTTTATATTCTGCTGGATACAAATGAAGAGACCACGAAGCTCCAGGAAGAGGCTTGCTTTTGTCATAGTGGGCATCTTGCTTTTGTCATAGTGGGCATCTTCCTTTTGATGTGGGCGCTCTATAACATTGCACTTTTCCTGTCCACTTTCCAAGAACACTTGTCCTTGCAGGATGAAAAGAACAGCTACAATCTGAACACAAGTGTCCAGGTCACACAGATGGTCGCCACCATCCACTGTTGTGTCAACCCTCTCCTTTATTTGCTTCTTGACAGGGACTTTAGGAAACACCTCTGCAGTCTGTTCCCAAGGTGCAAGGATAGCCCAGTTCTAAATGGCGGGAACTCTGTGACATCCACACCAAGGGAAGGTCATGACCTGTCCACAGAACTGTGAGCTAGTTTACATCAACGATCGGACACATAAACATGGATTCTTGTCGCTTTGCATTTTATGTCATTTGTTTTACATGCTTATATTAAAAAAATAATAAAAAAATAAAAAAAGAGGAAAAAAAGAAAAAAGAAAAGAATGTTAATAATCCCAGCACTCAGGAGGCAGAGGTAGAGGCAGAGGCAGGAAGATCTCTGTGAGAATGAGTCCAGCCTGATCCACATAGTAAGCTCCAGATTAGCTGAGGCTGGGGAGACCCTGTCTCAAAAAGATACATACACACACACACACACACACACACACACACAAGAATGAATGATCATACATGCTAAATATGTGGCTAGAGAGATGATTCCGTGGTTAAGAGGACTGACTGCCCTTACAGAGGACCCTGGTTCAGTTCCCAGCATCCACTACTGTTCAACTGTTGATACCTCCAGTTCCAGGAGATCTGATACCCTTTTCTGGCCTCCGTAATCACTGTATGTACAGGTGCACTTACTATAGATGCAGACAAAATAGTCATAAACAGAAAATCATAAATGAAATTTTTTAAATTATTTATTTATGTGTATAAATTTACTGTGTGCATGTAGGTCTGTGCACCTGTGTCGTGCAAGGTCAGAAGAGGAGTGTTGGATTCCCCTGGAACTGGAGTTAAAGACGGTTCTCAGCTGCCATGTGGGTGCTGGGGATCGAACCCGGGTCCTCTGCAAGAGCAATCGGTTCTCTTAACTGGCCATCTCTCCAGTCCCATAAATGAAATTTAAAACATAGTTTTGTGTCTGTCTGTACATGAATGCAAGCACACATGGGGGCCAGAAGAGGGTATCAGATCCCCAGGAATTAGAGTTACTGGCAGTGCTGAGAACCAAACTTGGTTCCTCTAGAAGAGGAGCCAGCACTCCTAACCTGGGTCCTCCACAAGAGCAGCCAGTGCTCTTAACTGAGGAGCCATCTCTCCAGGACCACAAATATTTTTTTTTTGGGTCTTTTTTTTTTTGAGACAGGGTCTCCCTGTAGCTCCAGCTGTCCTGGAACTCTGTAGACCAGGCTGGCCTTGAACTCACAAAGATCCGCCTGCCTCTGCCTCCCAAGTGCTAGGATTAAAGGCGTGCGCCACCACGCCTGGCAGAAATGTATATCTTTTAAAAGCTTTATTGTATTTATTATTATTCTTCCATCTGGTATGTACATGATGTGTGAGAGTGTGCCTACGTGCATGTTATGGCATGTGTGTGTAGAGAGCAGAGGATGATTTTGTGGAGTCAGGTCTCTTCTTCTACCTTTACATGGGTTACTAGGATTAAACTCACATCATCAGATGAATGTAGCAAGCTCCTCTCCCTGCTGAACCATCTTACTGGCCCTTAAAATGTGTATCTTTTCATTAAGTTGTCATTCTCCAAAGTATTCTGGAGGGGCTGAGGGTGGGCTCAGCAGTAAGCACATTCAAGGTCTTGTGTACAAATGCCAACACCCCCAAAAAATATAGTCTGGAGAAAAAAATACAAAACATGGACAAATTCTTCCTTCGAAGTGGCTCATCAGTTAAGGCATAGTTCCTTGTTTCTCTCAGATACAGCTGATGGCAGCTCATTTTGCAACAGATGTCTACAGTTTGTATTTTATTTTTTGCTCTTTTTGATTTTATTTATTTTTTATGTGTATGAATGTACTGTCTGCATGTAGGTTTGTGTACCTGTGTCGTGCAATGCTAGGGAGGTCAGAAGAGGGCATTGGATTCCCTTGGAACTGGAGTTAAAGACAGTTCTTAGCCGCCATGTGGGTGCTGGGAATCGAACCCGGATCCTCTGCAAGAGCAGTCGGTGCTCTTAACTGCTGAGCCATCTCTCCAGCCCCGGCACATGCCTTTAATCCTACCACTCAGGAGGCAGAGGTAGGTAGATCTCTGGGAGTTCAAGGCCAGCCTGGTCTACAAAGTGAGTTCCAGGCTAGCTGGGGCTGCAGGACTCAGAGACCAAAATAGATGGTAGATATAGATATAGATAGATATAGATATAGATATAGATATAGATATAGATATAGATATAGATATAGATATAGATATACATGTACATGTAGATATTAGTCTGGAGAGATATGCATTTATAAGAGAGATCACAATATGTGTGTAATGGTCAGGAAAATTATCAAGTAGCAGGGACACCCTAGCAATGTGGAAGTGAGAGGGAATTAGCTAAAGGAAGTGAGATTAGCTAAAGCCCTTGGGGGAAGTAGCAGGAAGTGAGATCCAAGGTCTTAGATCATTTACTTCAATATTCATAGGGAATTATTTTTTTCTCCCAGTGCCAGGGATCAAACACCCTATGCATGCTGAGTGCTCTCCACTGAGCTACATCCCCAGCCCACCATAGAAGAGCTAAAGACCTATGATTTACCTCTTGTGGGTCGGGCTTTAGGGCAGATTCGTACCCTCTTGCTTATTAGTACATGTTCCCGAAGAATGAGTATCTTTGCCCAAGCTCTCCACTGAGCTACATCCCCAGCCCACCATAGAAGAGCTAAAGACCTATGATCTACCTCTTGTGGGTCGGGCTTTAGGGCAGATTCGTACCCTCTTGCTTATTAGTACATGTTCCCGAAGAATGAGTATCTTTGCCCAAGGAACAACCAGGGCTTGCCATTGAAAGACATGTCTACCATTAAGGAAGATAATTAAGGGGCTGGAGAGATGATGGCCTAGCAGTTAAGAGTGCTGACTCCTCTTTTTTTTAAAAATATATTTTATTATTATTACTTTTACGTGTATGAATGTACTGTCTGCATGAAGGTTTGTGCACCTGTGCCGTGCAATGCTGCGGAGGTCAGAAGAGGGTGTCAGATTCCCCTGGAACTGGAGTCAAAGATGGCTCTCAACCACCATGTGGGTGCTGGGGATCGAACCCGTGTCCTCTGCAGGAGCAATCGGTGTTCTTAACCGCTAGGCCATCTCTCCAGCCCCAGAGTGCTGACTCCTCTTGCAGAGGATCCGGGTTCGATCCCCAGCACCCACATGGCGGCTGAGAACCGTCTTCGGGGGCCAAACCTACATGCAGACTGTACATTCATACACATAAAAAAAAAATTAAAAAGAAGGAAGATAATTAAGATGTATCTTTTTTAAAATTTTATTTATTTTTTATGTGTATGAGTGTACTGTCTGCATGTAGGTCTGTGCACCCAAGTGAGGTGAGCATGTGATCTAATCCTATCCAGTCACTTTTTTCTAAATGAATTTGAACTAAAGATTTCTTTCTGAAAGATAGGAGAGAAGATATTATACCTGGAGCTATGTGCCTCAGTCATGAGACTGCAAGAGAAGTTGGTCTAACAGATGACAGAGCTAATGGATGAAAATAAATTAGATCCTTATTGAGTTGTTGGATTATGCTTTCTCTGAAGGTTAAATATCAAGTTTCAGCACATCTCTGAAATTTTTTAGTTTTGTGAAATAGTAAATTCTGTTTATTTAGCCAATGTATGTATGTATGTATGTATGTATGTGAGAGTGTTCTAGTTTCCTTTCAATTGCTATGACAAAACACTCTGAACAATACCAACTTGGGGAGGAAAGAGTTTATTCGGCTTACGTTTCCTAGGTCACAGTTCACTTAGGACTAAGGTAAGAACTCAGGACAGGAACCTGGAGGCAGGAGCTGAAGCACAGGCAGGCCATGGAGGAATGGTACTTACTGGCTTGCTCCCCTGGCCCATGCTCAGCCTCTTTCTTATACAATACCACACAATCTGCACAGGGTGGCACCACCCGCAGTGGGCTGGGCCCTCCCACATCATTTAACAATCAAGAAAATACCCCAGAGACATGGCCACAGGCCAGTCCAATGGAAGAAATTCCCCAATTGAGGCTCCCTCAACCTAGGTGTATCAAGTTGACACTAAAGCTCTCCAGAGCAGGGAGTGAGCATACCACAGTGTAGTATGTGTGTGGAGGTCAGAGAACTTTCAGGAGTTGATTTTTTCCTTCAGCTACACGGATTTCAGAGATGGAACTGGAGTTATTAGGCAGCACCTGTCTTTACCACTGATTCATCTTGCCAGCCCAAATCTTTTTTTTTTCTTTTTTTGAGACAGAGTCTCACTTTTTGCCTGGCTGGCCTAGAACTCACTCTGTAGACTGGGCTGGCCTTGAATTTTTGCTTACTGAGTACTGAGATTAAAGATATGCACCAACCGGGCGTGGTTGTGCACGCCTTTAATCCTAGCACTTGGGAGGCAGAGACAGGCGGATCTTTGTGAGTTCAAGGCCAGCCTGGTCTATGGAGTGAATTCCAGGACAGCTGGGGCTACAGGGAGACCCTGTCTCAAAAAAAAAGACAAAAAATAAAATAAAATAAAAAATAAAGATATGCACCATCATGCCTTCTCTGCCAGCCCTATTTTTATTTTATTTATTTTATTTTTGAGATGGGCTATCACTACGTAGCACAGGCTGGCCTGAAACTTGTCATCCTCCTGTCTTAAAGTCCTGAGTGATCCCTGGTCACAACTTTAATCCCAGGATTCCGGAGGCAGAGGCAGATGGATCTCTATGAGTTTGAGGCCAGCCTGGTCTACATAGAAAGTTCCAAGCTAGCTGGGGCTAGAGGCAAACCCTGTCTCAAAAAAAGACAAAAATAAGTGGGCGTGGTGGCACACACCTTTAATCCTAGCACTTGGGAGGCAGAGGCAGGTGGATTTCTGTGAGTTCAAGGCCAGCCTGGTCTACATAGTGAGTTCCAGGACAGCTGGGGCTACAGAGAGACCCTGTCTCAAAAATATTTAAAAAAATAAAAATTAAAATAAAAAAAGACAAAAATAAGTCCTGGTGTGTTGGCACACGCTTTAATTTTTTTTTAATTTTTTTAAAATTTATTTCTGTATGTGTATGAATGTACTGAATGCATGTAGGTTTGTGCACCCATGTCGTGCAATGCCGTGGAGGACAGAAGAGAGTGTTGGATTCCCCTGGAGCTGGAGTTCTCCTGGAATTGGAGTTTCAGACGGTTCTCAGCCGCCATGTGGGTGCTGGGGATCGAAACTGTGTCCTCTGTAAGAGCGGTTGGCGCTCTTAACCGCTGGGTCATCTCTCCAGTCCCTAAAATTTTTTTAAATTTTATTTATTTTCATATGCGTATGAATGTGCTGTCTGCATGTAGGTTTGTGCAACCATGTCATGCAATGCCACGGAGGTCAGAGGGCGTCAGACACCCCTGGAACTGGAGTTAAAGATGATTCTCAGCCACCATGTGGGTGCTGGGGATCGAACCCAGGTCCTCTGCAAGAGCAGTCGGCACTCTTAACCGCTAGGCCATCTCTCCAGCCTCGGCTCATGCTTTTATTCCCAGCACTCAGGAGGCAGAAACAGGCAGATCTCTGTGAGTTCAAGGCCAGCCTGGTCTACATAGCGAATTCCAGGCCAGCTGGGACAAAAGGGAGACCCTGTCTAAAAAAGACAAAAAAAAGGGGGATGGAGAGATGGCTTAGAGGTTAAGAGCACCGACTGCTCTTGCAGAGGACCCAGGTTCAATCCCCAGCACCCACATGGCTGATGAGAACTGTCTTTAACTCCAGTTCCAGGGGAATCTGACGCCCTCTTCTGACCTCTGCAGCATTGCACGACATGGGTGCACAAACCTACATGCAGACAGTACACTCACACACATAAAAAAATAAATAAATATAATTTAAAAAGACATAAATAAATAAACAAATAAAAATGGAGTCCCAATTATTGAGAATATAGGTCTACACTACCATATCCTGCTAAAAAAATTCTCTTTATTAATTCAACCACTTTGCATTGGATTTTCTTTTATAGCCCAAAACATTGGAAGTGAAACAGAAAAAGGCACAGCTATTCCTGGGCTACACATTCAATGAAGAGGTGCTTATCTGTGGGGAACATGCCCTCTGCAAACAGTGTTGTCTCCACCGCCTCAGCCTGCGCCTCTTGGGTTTTCTGCTCTTCGCTGTGAGCCCCCATGCCTCTGGATTCTTAGAGTTGCCATTCCCTGCCCTCACCATTCGGGACCTTCGCTAGATAATTTTGTTTCAAAATAGGTTGATTTTCTCCACTTTCATTATCTAGTCATTGTGTTGAGAAAGCAGAAATCACTCCAGAAAGCTTAAATAGAAAGTAATTTATTTCAGAGAAATTGTTGTTTACAATATCCTTACAAAGGCTGCAGGATTGAAAGTCAGGGAAAGTCATTCTTTACCCTTAGATTTGACACTAGATTTCAATGAATCAAAAAATTTTAAGAACTGCACAGATCATTATTGTTTGCAGTGCCTGTTCTGGTGATTTATAGAGAAATACTTGGCGGCCACTTCAAAACCCCTTGTCTGCCTGGTGTTGCCTAAGGGCCAATCACGTGTGGCTTCTGTGGTTCGATAACTTCCCAAATCTCATCTGAGATGGCTCTCATCAGTGGGCACCAACCCACACCCTGACAACAAGAAAGACTGGAAAGTATACATCCAGAATTCCCAGTTCCTGTGATATGCGAAAACAGAGAAAGGGTTAAATGGTGTGAACTGCCAATCGCCAATACATACCCTACACAATCATTCACCACAGGAATAAATCAACCTGCCCTCTCTATGTCATTTTGATATAATCCTTATTTATTATTATTATTATTTTGGTCTTTTTGAGAAAGGGATCCCTGTAGCCCCAGCTGGCCCTGAATTCACTATGTAGACTGGGCTGGCCTTAAATTCAAAAGAGAGCACCTGCCCCTGCCTCTGCCTCTGCCTCTGCCTCTAATGCTGGGATTAAAGGCAAGTGCCAACATGCCAGGCTTGATACAATCTTTATCTATATAGCCCAGGTTGGTCTTGAACTTCTGATCCTACTTCAGCCCTCCAGCTGCTGGGATTATTGGTGTGCAATGCAATTCTGGCCTGCCATTTTCTTTTCTTTCTTTTTTTTTGTCTTAGAACTCACTTTGTAGACCAGGCTGGCCTTGAACTCACAGAGATCTGCCTGCCTCAGCCTCTGCCTCTGCCTCTGCCTCTGGAGTGCTGGGATTAAAGGCATGTGCTACCACACCTGGCCTTTCTTATTAAATTTTTTAATAGCTAGTTTCTTTTTTAATTTTTTAAATTTTTAAAATTTTTTTTTTAGTTTATCCTTTTTTTGGTATTTTTTTTGAGAAGGTTCTCCCTTTTAGTACCCAGCTGTCCTGGATCACTCTGTAGACCAGGCTGGGCCTTGAACCCACAGAGATCCACCTACCCTGCCCTCCCCGAGTGCTGGGATTAAGGTGTGCACCACCATGCCCGGCTGTCTTTCTTTTTGAGACAGGGACTCCCTGCAGCCCCAGTTGTCCTAGAACTCACTTTGTAGACCAGGCTTGCCTTGAACTCATAGAAATCTGCCTGCCTCTGCCTCTGCCTCTGCGTCCGGAGTGCTGGGATTAAAGGCATGTGCTACCATGCCTGGCCTTTCTTATTAATTTTTTAATAGCTAGTTTCTTTCTTGAAAATTTTTAATTTTTTATATATTTTTAAATTTTATCCTTTTTTTTGTATTTTTGAGACAGGGTCTCTCATTTAGTACCAGCTGTCCTGGAGCTTGCTCTGTAGACCAGGCTGGCCTTGAACCCACAGAGATCCGCCTACCTCTGCCTCCCTAGTGCTGGGATTAAAGGGTGGTGCCACCATGCGCGGCTGTGTTTCTATCTTTTTTGACAGGGACTCCCTGCAGCCCAGTTTGTCCTAGAACTCACTTTGTAGACCAGGCGTGGCCTGAACTCACAGAGATCTCCTGCCTCTGCCTCCGGAGTGCTGGGATTAAAGGCGTTGCTATATTACCTGGCAGGGGAGATACCATGATCACGAAGGTGTTTTTCCCAGGGCGAGGCTTTATCCATTGCACTCCGGATGTGCTGAACCCTGCGATTTCCCCAAATGTGGGAAACTCGACTGCATAATTTGTGGTAGTGGGGGACTGCGTTGTGCTCCCCTATAAATAAAATAAAAAATAAAAATAAATAAAATAAAATAAAAAAATAAAATAAATAAAATAAAATAAAATAAAGGCGTGTGCTACCACACCTGGCTTTCTTATTCTTTTTTTTTTTTAATTTTTTTTTTTTTTATTTTAATTAATTTTGTTTTTGTGGCTTTTGAGACGGTCTTGTTGTAGCTCTGGCTGTCTCTGAGCTCACTCTGTAGACAGAGCTGGCCTTGAACTCACAAAGATCCACCTGCCTCTGCCTCCCAAGTGCTAGGATTAAAGGCGTGCGCCACCACACCAGGCTAAATAATAAAAAAAAAAAATTTTTAAAAATTGAATTTTTTCATACCAAATCTAGGACCCGTGTCCCCCGCCATCCCCCCACCCAACCAGAGCCATAATGCATTCTGCCAAACATGCTTTTTTTTTTTTTTTTGGTTTTTCGACAGGGTCCCCTTTAGCCCAGCTGTCCTGGAACTCACTCGGTAGACCAGGCTGGCCTTGAACTCACAAAGATCCACCTGCCCTCTGCCTTCCAAGTGCTAGGATTAAAGGCGGGCGCCAACACACCCCGCCAAACATGTTTTTCATCTCTTTTCTCAGTTCTTTTCTCAATATTCTCCATGTGGAAGTTGACTGTTTTGAGCAGAAGTTCACTGTTTCAGTCAGTTCTTTGATGCAGTCCTTCTGTTGTTGTTTGTTGTTTGTTTGTTGGTTGTTGTTTTATTCCAATATGCATCACTCCCAACTGCTTTGGACAAAAGCTCAAGGGGCCATGCACAGAAATCTTACAACTAGGTAATTGGCACTAGCACTCCACAGATGAGGGATACCATTCGTCGTTTGTTTTTTTCTGGGACTGTTACTTCACTCAGCATGATGTCCTCTAGCTCCAGCAATTTTCCTGCAAAGCACATGATGTCGTCTTCCTTACTGCTGCATAGAACTCCATATGTAGATGTACCACATTTCTCTATCCACTTGAAGTTGAGGGGCATTTGGGTTGTTTCATCTCCTTGCTATTGTGAAGAGAGTTGAAATAAACATGGCCGTGCATGTATTATCTCTGCTGGGGTGAAAGTCTTGATGGTATATGCCCAGGAGTGTTATGCTGGGTCAGGTGGCAAGTTCATTCCAAGTCTTCCAAGGGTTCTCCACACTTGCTTTCCATAGTGCTGTACAAGTTTACATTCCTCCAGCAGTGGATAAGTGGTCCCCTTTCCCCACAAACCTCATCAGCATGGTATCATTTGTTTTCTTGATCCTAGCCAGGCTTATTGGAGTAAGATGATATCTTTTTTTAATTTTATTTATTTTTGTATGTGTATGAATGTACGGTCTGCATGCAGGTCTGTGCACCCGTGTTGTGCAATGCCAGGAGGTCAGAAAGAGGGTCTAGGATTCCCCTGAACTGGAGTTCTCCTAGAATTGGAGTTACAATGGTTGTCAGCGCCATGGTGGGTCTGGGATTTTTTTTTTTTTTTTTTTTTTGATGTGTAGGATGTACGTCTCATGCAGGTTGTGCACCGTCGTGTGCAAGCGCGGAGGTCAAAGGGTCGTGGATTCCCTGGGGAGTTCTCCTGGAATTGGAGTTGACAGGTTCCGGCGCCATGTGGGTGCTGGGGATGAACCGGGTCCTCTCAAGAGCGGTCGGCGCTCTTACCGCGAGCCATCTCTCCAGCCCCGGGGCGGGATTTAAACACAGTCCCCTGCAAGAGCAGTCGTGCCCTTAACCACTAGGCTATCTCTCCAGCCCTAAGATGATGTCTTAAAGTGGTTTTGATTTGCAATTTCCTTAATCATTAGTGACTCCAACACTTCTTTTATTTATTTATTTTTTTTGTTTTTTTGATTTTTAGCCCCAGCTGTCCTGGAACTCGCTCTGTAGACCAGACTGGCCTTGAATCACAAAGATCCACCTACCTCTGCTCCCTCCAGAGTGCTAAGATTAAGGCGTGCGCCACCACACCCGCCAACACTTCTTAAGAGTGTTTCTCAGCATCTCTAATTCCTCCATTGTGGAAGTCTCTGTTCATGGTCTTTGCTCCATCTATTGAGTGGGTCATTTGTTTTCTTCTCTTGATTTTGAGTAGTTTATTTATTCTGGAAATCAATGCTTCTGAATATGCTTTGTCAGATGTTTCTGTGGTGAAGGTTTCCTCCACTCTGTGGGATTTCTCTTCACTTCCTTGATTGTTTCTTTTGATGTACAGAAGCTTTGAGTTTATGAGGTCCAATTTGTCAATTGTCACCTTAATTCTTGTGCAGCTGCTGTCTGATTTAGGAAGTCTTTTCCTATGCCTATATCTTTGTAGTCTGCTGCCAACTTTTTCTTTCTATCGCTTCAGAGTTTGGGGTTTTACGATGAGGTCTTTGATCCATCTGGAGTTGACTTTTGTACAGGGCAAAGGGTAGGGTTTTAATTTCATTCTTCTACAAGTGGTGATCCGTTTTGCCACACCACTTGCTGAAGATGCGTCTTTTCTCCATTGTGTCTTCTTGGCCCCTTTCAAATATGAGGTGGCTGAAATTGAATGGTGCTCAGATTTGGATCTTCAGTTTTGTTTTCCATTGGTCAACACAATCGTTTGTGCCAAGATACCAGGCTGTTTTTTTAGACTATAGTTGTATAAGTATAGTTTTGTTTTTTTTGTTTTTTTGGTCTTTTTGAGACAGGTCTCCCTTTACTTGCCTCAGCTGTCCGAAACTCACTCTGTAGACCGNAATGTTGTAGAATCAGCAGAATCTCAGAAGTACTACACTTCAGTATTTTATTTTTGTTCCTGTTAGAATTTCAGATTGAGTCTCACAGTAGGTAGTATGATATTTTGCTAACTAGTATTCAATATATGTATTTTTTTTGTCTTTTCGAGACAGGGTCTCCCTGTAGTCCCAGCTGTCCTGGAACTCACTCTGTAGACCAGGCTGGCCTTGAACTCACAAAGATCCACCTGCCTCTGCCTCCCAAGTGCTAGGATTAAAGGCGTGCGCCACCACGCCCGACTTTGATATTTTTCTAATAGTTTATATATATATTTTTTTAATTTTATTTTATTATGTGTATGAATGTACTGTCTGCATGTAGGTTTGTGCACCTGTGTCGTGCAATGCCACGGAGGTCAGAAGAGGGTGATGGATTCCCCTGGAACTGGAGTTCTCCTGGAATTGGAGTTACAGATGGTTCTCAGCCACCATGTGGGTGCTGGGGATAGAACCTGGGTCCTCTGCGAGAGTGGTTGGCGCTCTTAACTGCTAGGCCATCTCTCCAGCCCCCCTAATAGCTTTTAACACTACAAAAAACTAGTACCTTTAGTTTCCCAGTAGCCTTGGCCATTTTTTCATATCCTAAATGCATCATAAAGAAAGGTAAAGCATCTTGGGCCTTCTTTCGTACATCTCCATTTCGATCTTCTAAACAGGAATATAGATGAGGAACACAAAGGATAAGGTCCGTGGGAGTGGAACGAAGGGTAGGTAGTTTTTCAGCCAGCCACCCTAGAAGCTGCCAGAAGGAAAAAGATTAGACGTACACTTGAAGTAAATAATTTTTTTAATGTTTTACTTATCATTTTTTAATTTTATGTGTATGAGTATATTGGCTGCATGTGTATGAGTGTACCTGTGTCACATAGGCCCATGGAGGTCAGAAGATGGTGTTAGATCCCCCAGAACTGGAATTAGATTTTTTTTTTTTTGGTCTTTTCCAGACAGGGTCTCCCTGTAGCCCCAGTTGTCCTGTCCTGGAATTCGCTATGTAGACCATGCTTGCCTTGAACTTGCAGAGATCCACCTACCTCTGCCTCTGCCTCCCAAGTGCTAAGATTAAAGGTATGCACCACCATGCCCAGCTAAAGATGGTTTTTTAGCCACCAGGTATATGCTGAGAATCAAACCCAGGTACTCTGCAAGAGCTGTCATTGCTCTTAACCATTGAATAATTATTTTTCTCTTTTAAAATTTAATTTAAAAAATTTTAATTTTTAACCAGCTCCATGAATAATTATTTTTCTCTTTTAAAATTTAATAAAGGGCTGGAGAGATGGCCTAGCGGTTAAGAGTGCTGACTACTCTTGCAGAGGACCTGGGTTTGATTCCTAGCACCCACATGGTGGCTGAGAACCGTCTTTAACTCCAGTTCCAGGGGAATCTGACATCCTCTTCTGACCTCTGTGGCACTGCAGGACAAGGGTGCACAAATCTACATGCAGAAAGTACATTCATACACATAAAAAAAAAATTTAATAAAAAAATATTTTTGAGACAGGATGTCTCACTATGTAGCCCTGGCTGAACAAGAAGTCTCTATGTAGATCAAGCTGGCCCCAAATTCATAGATCTGTTCATTGTTTTTTTTCATTTTTACTGAGTACTATATAATACACTGCATGCTATATAACATAGTATATACCCTTATGGCAGGAACAGATGAACATGTTGGATATTTTTTTTAATCAATCAGGAAAATATGTTTTCCAAGCCCCTTGACACATAGTAGTGACTGACACCAGAGACACACCTATCCATCAGGGCCCAGTGATACAGAAATTGGACAGTTCTTTTTTCCTTGCCCTAGTGAGTAAACTTGTGGATGTATGCAGTGGCCACTCTGGGGATGACCAAGCACACACCATGAAGGTGAGGCTAGGAAAAATCTCAAACCACATCTCTGTACAATGGAATAGACCTCAAACCCCATCTTTCAGCCCTTCAAAGGTAACACACCTTTGCTTTCTGGGTGAGCCCTGCAGCAGCATACCAGAAAGGTGCCCCCCCCCCCAGTAGGACTGAGGAATACCAGAGTAAGTTTTCTTCTTCTTCAGTACTAGGGATGGAACCCAGGGCCTGTATATGCTATCCATGAATGCTTTCTTACATTTTACTTATTGGGTGGGAGGCTGTTGTGGAGGTGAGGGGACAATTCATGGGAACAAGTTTTTTCCTTCTACCATATGGGTTTCTCCTGCTTCCACCTCCTAATCTCACTGTAATTAGACATGTGCCACCTTGCCTGCTTTATATGGTGCTGGCATCAACATTCTACCAATTGAGTGACATCTCCAGCCTTTGATCTAGCTATTCTTATTGTTTTGAGATAGGATCTCAGCTAGGTGTGGTGGTGCATGCCTATGATCCTAGTACTTGGGAAACAGAGGCAGGTGGATCTCTGTGAGTTCAAGAGCAGCCTGGTCTACAGAGCGAGCTCCAGGCCAGCTGGGGGCTACAGGGAGACTGTGTCTAGAAAACACACACACAAAAAAGAATAATGGAGAATCAGAGAGAGAGAAAGGATCTCACTATATAATCCTGACTAGCCTGGAACTTCCTGTGTAGACCAGGCTGACCTCTAATTCATAGGTATCCACTTGCTTGCTTGTGTCTCCTGAGTGCATGGCCAGCCTTGATCTACCTTTTATATTGCAACTTTTCACCATGAGATCAATACACTTCACTGGTTTAGAACTGTGCCATATTTAAATATGTGCAAGGATAACAATCATCTTTAAGAATACAACTCTTCCGAGTCAGGCACGGTGGTGCATACCTTTAATCTCAGCACTGGGGGTGGGGTGGGGGGGCACCAGAGGCAGGCAGATCTTTTTGAGTTCAAGGCCAGTCTGGTCTACATAGTGAGTTCCAGGCCAGCTGGAGCTACAGGGAGACTCTGTCTCATTAATTTTTTTTTAAGTTTATTTATTTCTGTATGTGTATGAATGTACTGTCTGCATGCAAGTTTGTGCACCCGTGTCGTGCAATGCCGAGGAGGTCAGAAGAGGGTGTCGGATTCCCCTGGAACTGGAGTTCTCCTGGAATTGGAGTTTCAGACGGCTCTCAGCCACCATGTGGGTGCTGGGGATCGAACCCGGGTCCTCTGCAAGAGCGATCGGCACTCTTAACCGCTAGGCCATCTCTCCAGCCCCCGTGTCTCATTAATTTTTTTATGTGTATGAATGTACTGTCTGCATATAGGTTGGTGCACCCATGTCATGCAATGCCGCGGAGGTCAGGAGAAGGCGTTGGATTCTCCTAGAACTGGAGTTAAAGATGGTTCTCAGACGCCATGTGGGTGCTAGGGATCGAACCCAGGTCCTCTGCAAGAGCAGTCTGCACTCTTAACCACTAGGCCATCTCTCCAGCCCAGTTCAATGTATTTTAAAGATGACAAGCCTTTATTTCCTTTAAGTTTTAAGAAATTTTTAAAAGTTGTAAAAAGATTTTTTTTTATATTTTTAAATATTTTTTTATTTATTATTTTTTATGTGTATGAATATACTGGTCTGCATGTAGGTCAGCGCACCCGTGTCATGCAATGCTGTGGAGGTCAGAAGAGGGTGTTGGATTCCCCTGGAACTAGAGTTAAAGGCAGTTCTCAGCCGCCATCTGGGTGCTGGGAATCGAACCCAGGACCTCTGCAAGAGCAGTCGGTGCTCTTAGCCACTGAGCCATCTAGCTAGCCCCGTAAAAAGATTTTATTTATTTTTTAATTTTTATTTTTGTATGTGTACGAATGTAGCGTCTGCATGTAGGTTTGTGCATCTGTGTTGTGCAATGCCACAGAGGTCAGAAGAAGTTGTCGGATTCCCCTGGAACTGGAGTTAAATACAGTTCTCAGCCGCCATGTGGATGCTGGGGATTGAACCCGGGTCCTCTGCAAGAGCAGTCGGTGCTCTTAATCGCTAGGCCATCTCTCCAGCTCAAGATTTTATTATTTTTATTTTGTGTATATGAGTATATTGCCTCCGTGTTAAGTGTACATGTGTCACACAATGCCTGTGGAGGTCAGAAGAGGCTGTCTGATCCCCTGGAACTAGAATTAACTGCTGAGCCAACATTCTGTCCCCAAGTTCTAAGAAATTTTAATGATCCAAAATATTGCCACATATGATGTTGCATGCCTTTGATCCCAGTACTTGGGAGGCAGAGACAAGTGGATCTCTCTGAGCTCCAAGCCAGCCTGGTCTATATAGTGAGTTCCAGAACAGCTAAGGTTATGAAGACCCTGTCTCAAAAATACAAAAATAAATAAGTAAATACATAAATAAAATAAAATATGATCTTTTTTTTTTTTTTTGCAGGGTCTCGTTTACTCAGGCTGGTTTCAACCTTGAAGCAGAGGCTGGCTTTGAAATCCTGATCTTGTTGCTCCACTTCTCAAGTACTGAGATAATAAGCATGTGCTACCACATCAACATGTATTCTATGACACACACACACACACACACACACACACAAACAAAAAGTATAGTTTTTAAAAAAACAAACATGGTAGAAAAAAACAAAACAAAACATGGAGCCAGGCATGGTGGCACACACCTTTAATCCTAGCACTCAGGAGGCAGAGGCAGGCGGATCTCTGAGAGTTCAAGGCCAACCTGGTCTACAGAGTGAGTTCCAGGACAGCTGGGGCTACAGGGAGACCCTGTCTCGAAAAGACAAAAAAAAAAAAAACCAAAAAAACGTGGGGGCCCGGCATGGGGGCAAAA
>VZQC01010027.1:1598005-1617871 GCA_009823505.1 Rhizomys pruinosus
GGTTTTTTTTTTTTTTTTCTTTTGGCACAGGGTCTCCCTACAGCCCCAGCTGGCTGCCCTTGAACTCACATAGATCCACCTGCCTCGGCCTCTGCCTCCGCCTCCCGAGTGCTAGGAATAAAGGCCTGCGCCACCATGCCCGGCTTAAAGAGGGCTCTTAGCCGCCCTGTGGGTGCTGGGAATTGGACTTGGGTCCTCTGCAAGAGCAGTTGGTGCTCTTAGCCACTGAGCCATCTCTCCAACCCCTCAATTATATATTTCAACTCTGTGCTTATCTTAACCAAAGGCTAAATTTCAATTCTATAAGAAAGAAATTTGGGGGCTAGAGAGATGGCTCAGCAGTTAAGAGCACTGACTGCTCTTGCAGAGGACCCGAATTCGATTCCCACCACCCACACGGCGGCTAAGAACCGTCTTTAAGTGGGGCATGGTGGCGTAGACCTTTATTCCTAGCACTTGAGAGGCAGAGACAGGCGGATCTCTGTGAGTTCAAGGACAGATTGGTCTACAGAGTGAGTTCCAGGGCAGCCTGGTCTACAGAGTGAGTTCCAGGCCAGCTGGGGCTACAGGGAGACTGTGTCTCAAAAAGACAAAAGTAAAAAAATAAAAATAAAAAAATAAGTAACACTTTCATCACACCAGTACTATTCAGAATGAAAGCATGTTTAGTATTTTCCTTCTAATACCATCATCTTCATAAATTTTTAAGGATTTACTCAGGAATAGAGAATTATCCTTAACTCAAGAATGTGACTGGCCTATTACAGAATGGAGCTATGGTGGAAAGAATTAGGTTTACCTTGCTGTCTCCAAGGACAGTGATGATGGGGATGCCTAAATTCTTCACATGTTGCTTGATGTTTGGACCCATGGCTACTGCCAACTGCTGAAGGATAGTCAAGGTCTGTTGGACCTGAGTAGAAAAAGCCAACATGTAGGTTCAAACTATAAGCAAATTTCTGGAACCCTCTATATAGACCAGGCTGGCCTTGAACTCTCAAGATATCCACCTACCTCTACTTCCTGAGTGCTGGTATTAAAGTTGTGTACCACATGCCCAGCTCCACAAAGTTTTATAAATAGTGCTATTTGGTTAATGTTACACCCACATGGCAGCTAAGAACCGTCTTTAAGTGGGGCATGGTGGCCTACTAAGAGGTAGGAATTCACTATCTTGTTATCCATGAAAAAAAAAAAAAAAAGANAGTGATACTGGTTTCATGGAAGGAATTTGGGATATTTCCCTCTGTCTGTATCCTTCTGAAAAGTTTGAGTAGTAATTGTTGTAAGACCTCTTTAAATGTTTTATAGAATTCTGCTGTGAAGCCATCTGGGCCTGGGCTTTTTTTAGTTGGGAAGCTTTTTATTACATCTTCAATTTCTTCAAGTGTTATGGGTCTGTTTAAGCTGTCAAACTCTTCTTGTTTAAGCTTTGGCGAATCCCAGAATTTCAGATATTCATCCAATTCTCTTAGGTTTTCAAATTTAGTAGAGTATAAGTTTTTGAAGTATTCCATATGATTGTCTGAATCTTTTCTTTATCTGTTGTGATGTTTCCCCTTTCATTGCAAATGCTATTAATTTGGAGTTGCTCTTTCTTTCTTTTGGTTAACTGGGCTAGAGGTCTGTCTATTTCGTTTATCTTTTCAAAAGAACCAGCTTTTGGATTCATTGATTTTTTTGTATTGTTTTCTTTGTTCTATTTCATGGATTTCTGCTCTGATTTTTGTTTTTTCTTCCTGTCTGTTGGGTTTAGGATTCATTTGCTTTTTTCTTTCAAGTGTTTTTTGCTGCAGTGTTAGATCCTTTACTTGTTCTCTTATTATTTTTTTAAATGTGGGCACTTAGGGCTATAAATTTCCCTCTTAGGACTGACTTTAATGTATCCCATAGGTTTTGTTGTGTTGTATTGTCATTTTCCTTTAGTTCCAGGAATGCTATTATTTCATTCTTTATTTCTTTTCTGACCCACTCATTGTTCAGTATTGTGTTGTTTAGTCTCCATGTGCTCTTATAGTAAGTAGGGCTAACCCTGGTGTTAATATTGAGCTTTATTGCACTGTGGTCTAATAGAATGCATGGAATCATTTCAATCCTTTTGCATTTGTTGAGGTTTCTTTTGTGTCACAGTATGTTGTCAATTTTGGAGAATGTTCCATGGGGTACTGAGTAGAAAGTATATTCTCTGGTGTTTGGATGAAATATTCTGTAAATATCTGTGAGGTCCATTTGGTGTATTGTGTTATTCAGTTCGGATGTCTCTCTTTTTATTTTTTGTCCAATTGGGAAAAAACAAAAAAAAATATCCAGGTGGCTCAGTGGGGTATTGAAGTCCCCCACTATTAGCATACTGTCTTGAGGTCCTGAAAGATTGTGTTTATAAAGTTCAGTGCACCAGAGTTTGGTGCATAAATATTTAAAATTGTGAGATCTTCTTGGTTAATTGTTCCATTGATAAGGGTATAATGGCCCTCTTTGTCTTTTCTGATTAATTTTACTCTGAGGTCTATTTTGTCTGATATTAGAATAGTCACACCTGCTTGCTTTTTGGTACCATTTTCTTGGAATATTTTTTCCATCCTTTCACTCAAGGTGCTGTCTGTCACTGAGGGTGAGATGGGTTTCTTGGAGGCAGCATATAGATGGATTCTGTTTCCTAATCCATTCTCCCAGTCTATGTCTTTTGATTGGGATTAGCCCGTTAATATTTAAGGTTATTATTGAGAGACGTGTGTTGTTTCCTTTCAACTTATTTTTTTGTTTGCATTCTTGGTCTAGGTATTTATTTACTCTGTTATGCTTTTGGTAATTTCTCTCTTGGGCTACTTAAGGATAGTTGCTCCTTGCCTTTGTTCTTTGAATTGTTTCAAGTATTTTCTGGTGTTGGTTTTTTTTGACATGTGTTCTTTCATTTTGTTTATGTCCTGAAAGATTCTTCTTTCTCATTCAACTATGATTGAAATTTTTGCTGGATATAGTAATCTGGGTTGGTATCTAAAGTCATTTAGTATGGGGAATACTTTGGTCCATGTTCTTCTGGCTTTCATGGTTTGCACTGAGAAATCAGGTGTGATTCTGATGAGTTTCCTCTTATATGGAACTTGTTTCTCTCTTGTGGCTTTCAGTATTTTGTCCTTGTTTTGAGCATCTAGTGTTTTAACTATGATATGAAGTGAGGAATTTATTTTCTGGTCTTGTATATTTGGTGTTCTATGTGCTTCTTGATTTTCTATGGGATTGTCTTTTTTTCAGTTTGGGGAAGTTTTCTTCTATTATTATGTTGAAGATCTGATCAATACCATTCTCTTGGGATTCTTCTCCTTCCTCTATCCCTATGATGCTGAGGTTTGGTCTTTTCATGATGTCCCACATTTCCTGGTTGTTCCACTCTTGTGTTTTTTTAAATTTTTCATAATCTTTACTTGAGGTTTCTAGCTGTGCTGTGTTATCCTGTAGGTCTGATATTCTTTTTTCTGCTTCTTCCATTCTGCTTCTGAGGCTTTTTCCCATCCTTTCCTGCTGATTGGATGAATGTTCAATTTCCTTTTTTATTTCATCCTGTGATTTCTTCAGTATTTCCACTTCCTTTTGGAGCTTTTCATTCTTTTCTTGTAGCTCCTTGCTTTGCTGGTCAGTTTCTTTTTTCCTTTCAGCCTGAGATCTTTTCAGTGTTTCCACTTCCTTCTGGAGTTTGTCATTCTCTTCCTCTAGTTCTTTTTGGAGTTTGTATTTCTCTTCCTCTAGTTCTTTTCGGAGTTTGTATTTCTCTTCCTCTAGTTCTTTTCTGAGTTTATCAATCTGTTCTTTCCGGAGTTCATCATTCTTTCTTTCTAGTTCTTTCATGAGTTTTTCGTTCTCTCCCTTTAGTTCTCTGATTTGTTCTTTATAGTCTTTGCATATGTCTACAATTGTTCTTCTAAGGTCAGTATCTTGGTTCCCTTCCAGGGAGATCTCCTTGTTGGTATCTTCTACAGGAGTGGTTGAGTTTGGTGGGGATTTAGTTTGAGCTTTTCCTATGTTGTTGTTTTGCCGTTGTGTTTTTGGCATGTGTATTTTTGTTGCTGTTGTTCTTGTTGTTATTGCTGTTTTTCCCCCTTTGTTTATTTGTTTGCCTTCTGTTGCTAATCTCAAATGTTGCTTTGGGGGATTGGTTGGTCACTCAGTTTGCTTCCTGTGGGTTTCTTCATCAGTTTTGGCTATGCAGCCTCCAATCACTGACACTGCTATATCCTCCCAACGGCTTTAAACCGCAGCACCAGCAATTTACACTTTCCACATCAGTATCGGTAGCTTGAGCGGGGTGCGGGTGGGGTGGGGGGATTGAATCCTTTGGCCTTTGGCCCATGCACCAGTCTCCACCTGGGTGGCTGGGCACAGGTAGTGTGCGCCAATGGCTGACCTTTTAGCCATGCACACAGTTCCTCTCTATGGTCCTAGTATTGGATGACACCTGCAGAGTTTGGTTGCCAGCTGACTGCCTGCACAACACCGAAAAATTTTTTTTAGATCTTCTTTTCACCTCTCATTATCATGTTCTCACAAAACTTCAGCTCCTGATGTGTTGCCTGAATTGACAATTTTTCCATTCACCCTCCCATTACATTCTTTAATGCCGTCATTACTCTGACTTCTCTATTCTTTCCAAGGACCACTCTTCCTGCTTTTGTGTCTTTTTCCCTATTTTAATGATAATTCTACTAGTTGCTCACGTGACAAATTTTATTGCAATTTCTTCTTATAATAAATCTGGATTGAATCTTTTTTTTTCAGCACAATATATTCTTTGTATGTTGTTGAGTTTCATGTATTAACAGTTCATTTTACTTTAGTGGGACATTCAGTGAGTTGCACAATTATTTCATTCTTAAAAATTAGAGGTAAACACATCCCCTATTTTCAATCAATAAAAATATTTTCATGTGATAGGAAAACTATAATTGCTTTGTATCACATAAATATTTTATGAGGACTTTTGTTAATTATAGCTAGTCTTGGTAGTAATAATATGACTACTAAGATTGTATTTTGTTCTTGCAACAGGTAAATTGTCATCACACAAAATGATGTTTTTTGTATATTTTAAAATTTTAAGATATAAAATATATCATCTGATATCATTTTCATATATGATTATTACATACATTCAAGCCTCTATTACATTTTTACTTTATATTTAAATATCTGATATTCTCTTTCTGATACTGCCTTTTATTTGTGGATTGTATGGTTATCTATTTATTCTCTTTTACGTGTCTGAATGTTTGACTGTATTTGTGTAAGTGGACCACAGCTATGCAATGCCAACAGAGGCCAGAAGAAGGCGTTGGATCCTTAGAAGTGGAGTTCAGGTGGTTGTTAACTTCCCTGTAGGTTATGGGAGCTGAACCTTTCCTCTACAAGTACAGCCATCTGCAAGTACAGTATCTCCACAGCTATTTATTTATTTATGATTCAGATTTTTCCTACAGCCTCAACTGATCTAGAGCTCACTATGTAGAACAGGCTGACCTCAATCTTGTAGTGCTCTATCCAACTCTGCCTCCCAAGTGCTGGACTTAAAGCCATGCACTGCACTCCTGGCATGTCCTTTATGTTTAACCAGGAGACTTTAATAGTTATTCCTGACATTTATAGTTAATGGAAAATTATTTACATAATATGTTTTTCAAAAAGTAGAGAATCTAAAAATATCAGTAGCATAAGTAAGGTTATATGAAGTAGATCTTCAGTTTTTCTGAATAGCACACAGTACAATTTTTTTCCCCAAAGCATGCCTTTGGATTACTTCTTCATTTCAGCTGAGTTTGGTCATCTTGAAATGGAATTTAGAGGGACCACATATCAGAGACTTGCATGAACACCTGGACAGTAGGAGGCTCTGGATAACAGTTTTGTATGCTGCTTTCTGATGCTTACTGGCAAAACTAGAAAGAATCTACTTTTTTGGAAGTGAATAGCACATTTCCCACTTTCTGGGTGTTACTCAGTTTGTTATTTTAAGTGAAAGGAAGTTTGACCTTCCTACCACCCCAGATTCAAGTAATTAAGTTTTGGTATTTTTGTATCTTCAAATTTTTCGTGAAGCAGAGATAGCTTCACACAAAATTTCACATTAACACCTGCACAGAAATTAGTATATTTTTTGTAAGAAATCTAATTTTCTTCTCTAAATACCCTCCTTTACAATACAGTTTCATGGTAAAGTCTTTTCTATAAGCATGATCTTATTTGTACAATGAATATCTACTTATTACTTTCCCATCTGTTTTTCAACTTTGAATATAAAGCTGCATATAGAACAATATTCTCACTCAAAGGATTGAAAATCATTTTGGTCAAATTTAGAATTATATTTTGATTTTAACCAAAAAGATGAATTGCAAGTTTAAAACACTTTTGAACCATATCATATCTCAAAATTCTGTCTGTAAATTACCCAATATTCAACTTAAATATTGTAAGCCATGTTTTTTTTGATGTGATTTTTGTCTTGCTAGAGAACTTTTCTTGAAAAATGCCAGAGCCTATTGTTTTTCATGTAGTGGACAAGGAATATATACTCAGTTCTTCAAATGTATACTCATAACTTTTCATATAATTTGATAAATTTTAAATTGAATTAGTTGTTTGAGTTTTTCTTATTTCTCTACTATGAATTCTGATTACTCTCCCTCCCAAAATTCCCTCATCTAACTTACACCTATGACTGTCCTATCTCCCTTAAATCCATTTTGCATAATTGGGTTTTTGTTTTCTTCTGAGACACAACGTGTTTAACCAGAGCCATCTTTGCGACAATGGATTAAAAGCTTTTCACCGGATGCTGGTGGGATCAATAGTAGCTACACAACTGATGTAAGGGATTCCCATTTTCCAGAACTGGAAAGTACCCACTAGTTTGTAGAGAGTTCAGCATGACTCCTTGAGCCCCTCATCAATCCACAATTGTCTGTTGAGTGGTCTATTTTCATACAGGATAAGTTTAAGTAAATACAACTACATTCAGTTCATTATTGAATGGCTCTACCGAATGGATGGTATTTTCTAGTACTTCCTTTTGTCTTCCACTTTTTTACAAGGCTCCACTCTTCTACGAGTTTCCCTGAGAGTTTGGATGGGGTGATATAAATGTCTAATTTGTGGCTGATCACTCAACTTTTATTTATTCTCAACACCATAAATAGTCATGGTGTCCTGTATTGTCCACTTTTCACTACTAAGAGAAGCTTCTCTGATTAAGACAAATAGGCATTCTCTATGGACATAAACATAAGTAATTAGAGTGGAGTTTATGTAATCTAAATATGGCTAAACAACATCAGCAGTTTCTTCACTGCTGCTTCCCCAAGCATAGGTTTTTGGCCAGAATTTACAGTACCAGTAATGAATTCCTATATGTGGAGTGAGATTCAAGTACAATTAGAGGCTAGATGTTATTCTCAGAATATAGCTGTCACTATTACATATTAAACACCTCTTGCCTTGCATGTTGGCCTTGTAGTTCACACAGTTTAGAGCTTGGTATGAACGCTAATATCTTTTCTTCTCCGACAATCTATACAGCACTTTCCAGCACTACTAAAGATTTGGCAAAAAAGAAAAAAAAAAAAGATTTTGCAAAGCAAAATCTCCTAGCTCATTCTGAGAATTTTTTCTGTGCATCTTCTTTCCCTTACTTTGTAATACTTTTATTGATGATTTGTGTATTTCATACATTATCCTTCATTCCAATTTAGACCCATTCCCCTCTCCCTGCCCCCCAACCCCACCCTAGTTCATGCCTTCTGCCATACCTGTCTTGCATTTTTCTCTCAGACTTTCCAAAGATTTTCATTGCAAGAACTTGTTGTTTTGGACTGAATTTAACTGTATCAGTCAGTTTTTAAAATTTTATTTATTATTTTATGTGTATGAGTGTACTCTCTGCATGTAAGTAGGTGCACCCCTGTCGTGCAATGCTGCAGATATCAGAAGAGGGTGTTGGATTCCCCTGGGACTGGAGTTAAAGATGGTTCTTAGCCACCATGTGGGTGTTGGGAATCGAACCTAGGTCCTCTGCAAAAGCAGTTGGTGCTTTTCATTGCTGAACCATCTCTCCAGCCCCTCAGTCAGTTTTTAACCTAGTCTTTATGTTGTTGTTATTCCCTTCCCTTTGTATTGCTACAACATATGCCCATATAACCAGCACATATGTATCAAAATTATGACATCTGAGAATAAACTGTACATTAATTCCAGAATATGTCTAAGCATTCTCATTTTTCTCCTTTAATTTTAAATTACTCTAAGATATGAATTCCACCCATATACAGTAAATGCAGAGTCTGAAAATTAATGGTAGGTAAATTCTGTAGGTGGTTAAGAGATTCATATTATAACAGCACAATTGCTTTCAGATAAAAAAGAATGTAACAATAAGGTTGTTCAGCTTGCCTTTCTATTGGGGATTTAGTGTTAGCATCCACAGATGAGGGATACCACTTGTCGTTTCTTTTTCTGGGACTGTGTTACTTCACTTAGCATAATGTCTTCGAGTTCCATCCATTTACCTGCAAAGATCATGATGTCATCATTCTTTTCTGCTGCATAGAAATTCCATGTGTAAATGAAACACATTTTCACTATCCACTCATTGGCTGAGGCGCATTTGGGTTGGTTACTGCTTTTTGCTATTGTGAAGCATGCTGCAATAAACATAGATATGCATGTATTTTTGTGCTACGATGAGTCTTGTGGATATACACCCAGAAGTGATATGATTGGGTCAGGTGGTAGGCTCACTTTGAGTCTTTTAAAGGTTCTCCACACTGTTTTCAATAGTGGTTTTATGGGTTTACATTCCCACCAGCAGTGGATGAGTGTTTTACTTTCCCAACATCCTCTCCAGCATTTGGTGTTTTTTTTTGTTTTCGTGATATTAGTCAGCCTTATTGAAGTGAGATGGTATCTTAGAGTGGTTTTCATTTGCATTTCCTCAATTATTAATGGTGCATAACACTTTTTAAGATGTTTCTCAGCCATCTCTATTTCCTCACTTGTGAAGTCTCTGTTCAGCTCTGTATTCCATCTGTTGAATAGGTCAGTTGTTTTCATAGGTCTTTGTTTTTGAGTAGTTTGTATATTCTGGATGTTAATGCTCTGTCAGATGTATCACTGATGAAGGTTTCCTCCCACTCTGTGGGTTTTCTCTTCACTTTATCGATTGTTTCTTTCATTGTACAGAAGCTTTTGAGTTTAATGAGATCCTACTTGACAATTTTGACCTTTTTTCCTGTGCAGTTGGTGTTTGATTGAGAAAGAGCTTTCCTACACCTTTGTCTTGTAGGTTGCTGCCAACATATTCTTTTATCACCTTCAGAGTTCTGGGTTTCATGTTGAGGTCTTTGATCCATTTGGAGCTGATTTTTGTACACTGTGAGAGGTAGGGGTTTAATTTTATTCTACAAATGATGATCCAGTTTTGCCAGCACCAATGGCTGAAGATGCTGTCTTTCCTCCATTGAATCTTTTTGGCCCCTTTGTCAAATATGAGGTGGCTGAAAGTGTATGTGCTCAAATTTGGATCTTGAATTTTTTTTTCCATTTTTCTACAGGTCTGTATTTGTGCCAGTACCATGCTGTTTTTATGACTATAGCCCTGTAATATATTTTGAAGTCTGGTGTAGTGATCCCCCTTGTATTGCACTTTTCACTCAGGACTGCTTTGGCTATTCATGGTCTTTTTCTTTTCCATGTGAATTTAAAGATTTTTTCCCCCAAGTCTGTGAAGGAAGACTTGAGGAATTTAATTGGGATTGCATTGTATCTGTATATCAATTTGGGTAAAATAGACATTTTTACTATATTAAGTTTTCCAATCCATGAGCCTGGGAGGGCTTTCTATTTTCTTCTTCAATCTTCTTCAGGATTTAACATGTTTTGCTGAAGAGATGTTTGGTGTCTTTGGTTAAGTTTGTTCCTAGGTATTTTATTGTTTTTGTGGCTATTGTTTGTGAAGGTCTTCTTGTAGTCCTTCTCCAGTTGCTTGTTGTTGGTGTAGAGAAAGGCTGTTTATTTTTCTAGGCTAATTTTGTAACCTGCCACATTACTGAAACTCAATTATTTCTAGGAATTTTCTGGTAGCAGTTTTAGCATCCTTTAGGTAAACTATCATGTCATCTGCAAAGAGGAATAGTTTGACTTCCTCTTTTCCAATCAGTACTCTTTTAGTTTCTCTTTCTTGCCTTATTGCCCTGGTAAGTGTTTCAAGCACTATATTGAAGAGGAGTGGTGATAGGTGACAGCCTTGCCATGTTTCTGCCTTTAAGGAGAATGATTCTAACTTTTCTCCATTTAGGATGATGTTGCATGTCGGCTTGTTGTATACGGCTTTGATTAAGTTGAGGAATGTAACCTCCAGTCCAGTTCTCTGTAGGAATTTATGCATGAAATGATGCTGAAATTTGTTGAAGGCCTTTTTTTACATCAATTGAGATGATCTGACACCTGTGTATTTTTTGTGTATTTTTTCTCTTTCAGTCCATTTATGTGTTTTATGATATTTATTGATTTATGTATGTTGAACCCTCCCTGCATCTCTATTGATTTGGAGTTGCTCTTTCTTTCTTTTGGTTAACTGGGCTACACATCTATCTTTCTAATCTTATTTATCTTTTCAAAGAAGCAGATTTTGGATTCATCGATTCTTGTATTGTTTTCTTTGCTTCTGTCGCATTGATTTCTGCTCTGATTTTTGTGATTTCTTCCTGACTGTTGGATTTAGGGTCATTTGCTGGTGTTGCCCTGCATCTCTGATATGAATCCAACTTGGTCATGATAGATGATCTTTTAGATGTGGGTCTGTATGCGGTTTGCATGCATTCTGTTGACAATTTTTGCATCAATGTTCATTAATGAGATGGGTCTATAGTTTTCTTTTTTGGTTGTATCTTTGCCTGATTTTGGTATTAGAGTGATTCTGGCTTCATAGAAGGAATTTGGAAGGTTTCCTTCTGCTTGGATCCCTCTGAACAGTTTTAGTTATAATGGTTGTAAGTCCTCTTCAAATATTTTATAGAACTCTGCCATTAATCCATCTGGGCCTGGGATATTTTTTGTTTGGGAAGCTTATTATTACATTTGCAACTTCCTCATATATTATGGGCTTGTTTAAGCTGTCAATATCTACTTGGTTAAGCTTTGGTGAATTCCAGGATTTCAAATACTCATACATTTCTCTTAGATTTTCAAATTTAGTAGAGTGTAAGTTTTTAAAGTATTCTCATATTATTTTCCAGATCTTTTGTCTGTCTGTTGTAATGTTTCCATTTTCACCATGAATACTATTGATTTGGAGTTGCTCTTTCTTTCTTTTGGTTAAGTGGGCTACACATCTATCTTTCTAATCTTGTTTATCTTTTCAAAGAAGCAGATTTTGGACTCATCGATTATTTGTATTGTTTTCTTTGTTTCTATTGCATTGATTTCTGCTCTGATTTTTGTGATTTCTTCCTGACTGTTGGATTTAGAGTCATTTGTTGTTGTCTCTCAAGTGTGCAATTTCCTTTTTCACTTGATCCTGTGATTTCTTTAGTATTTCCAATTCCCTTTAAAATTTGTCATTCTTTCCTTCTAGATGCTTGATTTGCTGTTTGGTTTCCTGTTTAATTTCAGTGTGGGATCTTTTCAGTGTTTCCACTTCTTTCCTGAGTTTATCATTCTCTCCCTTCATTTTATTTTGAATACGTCTATTATTGTTCTTTCGAGATCTGTGTCCTGGGTTATCCCCAGGGAGAACTCATAGTTGGAGTCTTCTGTGGGGCTGCTAGATATTTTTGGGATTTATTATTTGCTTTTCCCATGTTGTTGGTTTTCCTTTGTGCTCTTAGCATGTAGATTTGATTTGTTGTTTATAGTCTGATGTGAAATTCAAATGTTTGTTTGGTTGAAGGCCTGCTCCTCTAGGGTGGAAGGTTTGCTGTCTCTTCTGTTACTTTTTTCTCCACATCACTTTTTCTGTTCCCATCAGGATGGCAGCAAGGAGGGCAGGCAGCTCTGGTTTTTGCCTGCCCAATCCTGTCGTCACCAAGGTGACCATAGTGCCTTATCAGAGCTGTTCTGGAATTTGGAGCAACTCCAGAGATCTTGCACCTGAAGCAATGGGGCTGAGATGGTCTTGGCTCCCCACACCTGAAGCTGCTCAGCTTGGATGATCCTGGAACCTACCCTGAGGTGGAAGCGACTGGGCTAGGATGGTCCTGGAACCCTGGGATGGAAGAAACAGCTTCTGGAATCCTGTGCTGGAGGCCAGGAATGTCCTGGAACCTGCTTGCTCAGAGACCTACCCTGTCACTCTCCCTGCACCAGAAGCGAAGGTGCTAGGATCATCCCGGAACCCTGCACCAGAAGTGACTGGGCTCAGATGGTCTTGTAACCCTACGCTGGAGGCACTGGATCTGGAATGAAGGTCCTGGAACCTGCCTGAGGTGCCCTCTCACTCTCCCTGTGCTGGATTTTCTGTGCATCTTGCTATTAAAGTGTGTGTTGTCTTCAGATGTAGAGCTTTATTTTTTCCTGTGGACAGCAAATAACAGCATGGACCTTCTCAAAGCTGGGATTGGTATATGGGGCCTCTATGGTAAACAGCTCAAAAGGAGGTATACTATGCCTGACACTGGAATTTTTGTTTACTAATGCATGATGTTTAGAGACACCCTTGTAAAATCTTGTATAATATCATTCTAGATATATATTTTATATGTACTTAGAATAAAAGATAATGATGTTTTATATGTCTTTCTCATACATCTATCCATTTACCTAATACTTTCCCTCCTCTCTTCTCTAATGTTCTCCCTAACCAAACCCTTGCTTAAGCTTTTTTACTCCCAGAAACACCCACTTGATTTTCATATAATATATAATCTCTTATCACCCTGTCCTTCAATGCCAACACCAAGGATCTCTTTCTGGCTTCCTGAATTCTACATGTTAAACTCTCCACACTAGAAATTTGAAGCTGTGTCCCACACATGAGGAAGAGCCTGCAGGCTTTGTTTCAGTGGAGTTGGTTAACATTTCGAGTTGTATCTATTTAAATATAAATTTCATAAAAATATTTTTACAATTGAATACAATTCCATCATGTGTATGCACCAAATTTTCATTACCTATTAATCAGTTAATAGGCAGATATACATTTCACAATTGTGGCTATTTTAAATAAAGTGTCTTTGAGCATGTATAATCAAGTATCTGTATAGAAGAATATACAGACATGGGCTGGAGAGACGGCCTAGTGGTTAAGAGCGCTGACTGCTCTTGCAGAGGACCTGGGTTCGATCCCCAGCACCCACATGGCAGGTGAGAACCGTCTGTAACTCCAATTCCAGGAGAACTCCAGTTCCAGGGGAATCCAACACCCTCTTCTGACCTCCACGGCATTGCACGACACGGGTGCACAGACTACATGCAGACAGTACATTCATACACATAAATAGAAATAAAATTAAAAAATTAAAAAAAATGTTTGCTTTGAAAAAAGTTAAATAAAGAAGAATATACAGACTTTTGGTTATTTGCCAAGTTAAATTTGCCATAGCTATGTCATATGCTACTTATAGACCCAAGTGTTTGAGGAACCCCCATGATTTCCATCATGGTTGTACCAGTTTTCAATCTGATTCATAAATTGTTTCTACTTTGCTGTTCTAATCACAATTTCTTTCATTTTATGTCTTGATGAGAAACTTTCTAAGGTGAGATGGAATCCCAAGTGGTTTTAATTTGGACTTCTCTGATGATTAATAATGTTGAACACTTTGTAAAAGTACTCACCTGAGCCTTTATGTTGTAGCATGCTCCCTAACATGTCTTTTTAGCCATCTCAAAGTTGCAGATTTTTACACTAAATTCCTTTTATTAAAAGAAATGGATAAATTTCTCAATCCATCTAAAACACTAAAGTTGAACTAAAATGAGATAACTTAAATAGACTTATAACAAACAAATAGATTGAAGACTAAAGTGTACTGGTTTTTAATATCTCAGGTTCAGGTTGAATAACAACAGAATTCTACACGTCTTTTAAAGAAGAATTCCAGGAAATATTTCTCAAATTAGTTCACAAACAGAACTGGAAGAAATATTTCCAATTTATGTTATGAAACTAGCATTAATCGAATATCAAACCAGGGGATGGCGCAAAAAATAAAGAAGTGTATAATAATATCCCTGATGAACATAGAAAATTTCTAATCAAAATATTTTCAAACTGAATTATAGGCACAAATCACAAATATCAGACATTATGATCATGTTGGCTTTATCAAGGAAATGTAAGAATGTTTCAGCTTAAGCTAATTGATCATTACAATAAATCATAATAAATAAGAAGTACAAAATCACATACTCATCTCAATAGATGCATAGATGCAATGAAGGCCTTTGAAAAAAATCTAGCTTTGCTTCATTATAAAATTCCTACAGATCATAGGATTTGAGTTCTACCAAATAGAAGGCTATATAGTACAAACACAGCTAGCAATGCACTCTATAAATAAAATGTTGAAGCAATCCCATTAAATTCAAGAACAAAACAAGGCTGTTTACTGTTTCCATTTCTCTTCAGTATAGTGATTTAACTACTACCCAGAGCAATAAAACAATTGAAGGAAATGAAAAGGAAATAAATAACAAAATAATGCTTCAACGTTTTCCTCTCTGTAGATGTTTTGCATACAAGAAGCTATCAACAAACTTCTAGAATTGATTAATAATTTTGGCTGTTACAGGATACAAAATTAACATAATATCTATGGTCTGTCTGTGTTACAGTAATAAACACAATTAGAAAAAATCAGAAGGGGGATCTCCCAAGAAAACCTGAAGCACAGGTAGGAGCTGGGTGCTTCAGTCAGGAGGATTGTTTGACTGGATTTCATTGTCTTTGGCCTGAATGGCTTGTGTGGTTGTGGGGGTGGAGTTGTCCTCCCAGCTGGTATAAAAGGTGGGTTTGTGTGAGTCCTGAGATGGGGATCTCCCAAGACCGCCTGAAGCACAGGTAAAAGCAACAACACCCCCCCCCACCAACTGGGATTGCCAAAGGAGTGTCCAAGTGGATTCTTTGGAGAACCTTCAGAACAGAAATGGAAGAGTGAGTTAGACTTCCAATAGAAAGGGAAGAGTGAGTTAGACTTCCAAAAGAAAGCCTAAAGCTTAGACAGGTGAACACTCCATAAGCAAGAAGAAAAGGAGAAAAACAAATCAATCAAACAAATGACGAAGGCATCTGAAGGAGACAAACAAAGCAAGCCTTCAACACAGTGAAAAGGCATATGGGATTCACATTGGAATACAGGCAAAGAGAAACCCATATGCCAGGGACACGAAGAAGAGACAACATGGGAAAGGTGCAGGATAATTCCACACCAAGCTCTACCAACCCTGTGGAAGATTCCTGCAGTGAGATCCCCCAAGGGAAGGCCCAGGACACAGATATTAGAAGTACAATTGTGAAAATTCTTGAAGAAGTCCAAGAGTATAAAGAGCAAATCAAAGAATTGAAAAGAGAATGAAAAACTCAAGAAGGACCTAGAGAGAGAGAATGACAAACTCTAGAAGGAAGTGGGAACACTGAAAAGATCCCATGTTGAAAAAGATAAGGAAACCAACCAGTGAAGCAAAGAGATACAGGAAGAGATTGAGAAGCTCCAAAAGGAAGTGGAAATATTAAAGAAATCACAAGACGAAATGAAAATGGAAAACGCTCTTCCAATCAAGAGGAAAGGAATGGAAAAAGCCTCAGAAGCAGAGTAGAAGCAAAACAAAGAATATCAGACCTGGAAGATAACACAAACAACTAAATAACTCAATAAAGATTATGAAAAATTTAAAAATACACAAAAGTGGAACAACCAGGATCTGTGGGATACTATGAAAAGATCAAACCTCTGCATCATAGGAATAGAGGAATGCAAGAATCCCAAGAGAATGGTATTGATCAGATCTTCAACAGAATAATAGATGAAAACTTCCCCAAACTAAAAAAGGACAAACCAATACCAATACAAGAAGCACATAGAACTCCAAACAGACAAGATCAGAAAAGAAATTCTCCACGCCACATCATAGTTAAAATGCTGGACACCCAAAACAAAGAGAAAATTCTTAAAGCGACAAGAGAAAAACAACAAGTGACCTATAAGGGGAAACCTATCAGAATAACAACGGACTTCTCACAGCAAACGATGAAGGCAAGAAGAACCTGGAGCAAAGCATTCCCAGTGTTGAGGGACAATGGATGCCAGCCCAGGTTACTATACCCAGCAAAAATGTCAATCATAGTGGAAGGAGAGAGGAAAATCTTCCATGACATAAACAACTTGAAAGAATACATGTCCGGAAAACCAACCCTTCAGAGAATACTTGAAGCAATCCAAAGAACAGAAGAAAGGAGCAACCAACCCCAGGCAACTAGAAGGAGAAATCAATAAAAGCATAACTGCAGAAGTAGAAACCTAAATCAAAACCGCAGATGGATAATAAGGCAAAAGGAAGCAACACAAACCTATCAGTCATAACCTTAAATATTAATGGACTAAATTCCCCAATCAAAAGACATAGACTGGGAGACTGGATTAGGAAACAGAATCCATCGATATGCTGTCTGCAAGAAACACATCTTACCTTCAAGGACAGGCACCACCTTAAAGTGAAGGGATGGAAAAAAATATTCCAAGCAAATGGTACCAAAAAGAAAGCAGGTGTTGCTATTTTAATATCGGATAAAATAGACTTCAAAGTAAAAGAAATCAGAAGAGACAAAGAAGGCCATTACATTTTCATCAAAGGAACAATCCACCAAGAAGATTTCACAATTATGAATATATATGCCCCAAATTCTGGTGCACCAAACTTTATAAAGACAATTCTCCAGGACCACAAGTCACAGACTAACCCCAGCACACTCATAGTGGGAGATTTCAATACCCCACTGAGTCCTTTGGATAGGTCAACAGGACAAAAAATAAACAGAGAGACATCTGAACTGAACGATATGATACACCAAATGGACCTCATAGACCTCTACCGAATATTCCACCCTAATACCAGAGAATACACTTTCTACTCAGCACCCCACGGAACATTCTCCAAAATCGACCACATACTGGGACACAGAAGAAACCTCCACAAATACAAAAAGATTGAAATAATTTCATGCATTCTATCAGACCACAGTGCAATAAAGCTCAACATCAACACCAGGATAAGCCCTACTGCCTACAAGAACACATGGAGACTAAACAACACACTCTTGAATAATGAATGGGTCAAGGAAGAGATAAAGAAAGAAATAAAAGCATTCCTGGAACTGAATGACAATGACAATACAACACAACAAAACCTATGGGATACCTTAAAAGCAGTCCTAAGAGGGAAGTTTATAGCCCTGGGTGCCTACATTAGAAAAACAGAAAGAGCACAAGTGAATGATCTAACACTGCAGCTAAAAGCACTTGAGAGGCAACAACAGATGAACCCTAAACGCAACAGACAGGAAGAAATAACCAAAATAAGAGCAGAAATCAATGAAATAGAAACAAAAAAAAAATACAACCCCCCCGATGAATCCAAAAGTTGATTCTTTGAAAGAATAAACAAGATAGACTGACCTCTAGTCCAGTTAACCAAAAGAAAGAAAGAGCAACTCCAAATTAATAGAATTTGTGATGAAAGGGGAAATATCACAATAGACAATGAAAAGATCCAGACAATCATACAGGAATACTTCAAAAACCTATACTCTACCAAGTTTGAAAAACCTAGAAGAAATGGATGAATATCTGAAATCCTGGGAATCACCAAAGCTCAACCAAGAAGAGATCGATAACTTAAACAGACCCATAAGATATGAAGAAATTGAAGATATAATAAGAAATCTCCCAACTAAAAAATGCCAAGGCCCAGACGTTTTCATGGCAGAATTCTATAAAAAATTTCAAAAAGACTTACAACCATTATTTCTCAAGTTGTTTAGAAGGATACAGCGGGAATTCTTCCAAATTCCTTCTATGAAGCCAACATCGCAGTATTACCAAAACCAGGCAAAGATACAACCAAAAAGGAGAACTATAGACACATCTCACTGATGAACACAGATACCAAAATTCTAAGCATGATACTGGCCAATCGCATACAGACCCACATCAATAAGATCATCCATCACGACCAACTTGGATTCATACCATATATGCAAGGATGGTTCAACATACGAAAATCAATAAATATCATCAAGCATATAAATGGACTGAAAGACAAAAACCACACAATCATCACAATTGATGCAAAAAAGCCTTTGATAAAATCCAGCATCTCTTCATGCTTAGAGTCCCAGAGGATAGGATGGATCATTCCTCAATGTAATCAAAGTCATATACAGGAAACCCACAGTCAATATCATCCTAAATGGGGAAGCAAGAGAAGCATTCCTTTTAAAGGTAGGAACTCGGCAAGGCTGCCCCCTGTCACCACTCCTCTTCAATATAGTGCTTGAAACATTTGTTAGGGCAATAAGGCAAGAAAAGGAAATTAAAGGATTACTAATTGGAAAAGAGGAATAAAACTATTCCTTTTTGCTGATGATGTGATTGCTTACTTAAGGGATGATAAAACCTCCACCAGAAAAGTCCTAAAAATGATTAAGAGCTTCAGTAAAGTGGCAGGATAGAAAATTAACCTAGAAAAATCAGTAGCATTTCTTTACACCAACAACATGCAACTGAAGAAGGAATTCAAGGAGACCTTCACGCTCACAATAGCCTCAAAAACAATAAAATACCTAGGAACAAACCTAACCAAAGACACCAAGGATCTCTACAACAAAAATTTTAAACCCTTGAAGAAAGAAATTGAAGAAGACATCAGAAGATGGACAAACCTCCCATGCTCATGGATTGGGAAAATTAACCTTGTAAAAATGTCCATTCTACCCAAACTCTCATACAGATTTAATGTAATCCCAATTAAAATCCACAAGAGTTTCTTCACAGGCTTAGAAAAAAAAAGTCTTGAGATGCCATATTGTGGTCCTGAGCAAGGCAGGGCTCAGGACCAGCCCACTACAGCTTCAGGAAGGTAAACTCAGGGCATTGACCCATGGGTGCGAGACAATTGATTTGCTGAGTTGTGGCAAAGGGGGCCCAGTGACTGGAGGACCTAGACCCGACTCCTAAATCCTGTCAAAGCATGGCTGCCCGGCTGGGTGGCCCCGCCCCCACCCCATAGTCACAAGTGGGACAGGATCCTGGCTTTGGAGTCAGGCGCAGACGCCATATTGTGGTCCTGAGCAGGGCAGGGCTCGGGACCAGCCCGCTATGGCTCCAGGAAGGTAAACTCAGGGCATTGACTCACGGGTGCAGGACAATTGATTTGCTGAGTTGTGGCAAAGGGGGCCCAGTGACTGGCGGACCTAGACCCGATTCCTAAATCCTGCCAAAGCATGGCTTCCCGGCTGGGTGGCCCCGCCCCCACCCCGTAGTCACAAGTGGGACGGGATCCTGGCTTTGGAGTCATGCGCAGACGCCATATTGTGGTCCTGACCAGGGCAGGGCTCAGGACCAGCCAGCTACACTCCAGGAAGGTACCAGGGCACAGGCTAAGTTAGGAACCCCCCCCAGAAAATCACTTTACATGTCAAGGTGGGAAAGGGGAAATATCAAGATGAAGCTGCAGGTTTTCAATATCTAGTGAGGAAGAGAGAATATGTTTTCTTGGGGAAGTGCCTTCCTAAGATATTATATATTCCCAAATGAGCAGCTGTAAACACATGTGCAGATAGCTGCGCACCTACACCTAAAAAGCCTCCGTACAATATATATATATATACTA
>VZQC01010027.1:1621314-1634651 GCA_009823505.1 Rhizomys pruinosus
TATTATATAATTATATAATTATACAATATATATATATATTATATAATTATAATTATAATTATAATATATATATATATATTGCATGTGGTGCATGTGTGTGTTTATAACTATTACAATAATAATCATAGAGTGGAACAAGAAATTGAGAAGTGGGGATAATGACATAGAAGAGTTTGAAGGGCAGTATAAAAAATGCAAATTCAAAACTCCAATATGAATTTCTCAAAGGAAAAAATAAACAGATGAGTGCTGGAGCTGAAAATAATCTTATGTGTACAGTAGTTTATGACTTCTTAAATGAGAGAAATAGAAACTCTGATTCATCATTATAAAGAACAGATTATACTTGAAACACTGTCTTTATTTTGCACTGTACCTTTGTGAATGATTAAAAATGATTCTCAATCTGACACAAAAACCCAAGTAGGAGAACAACTTATGGAATTTTAAATGTATGTTTCTTATTCTGGGTAAATGTGGAAATTTATTTAAGAAAATAAGCCTTCAGGTCCTGAACCTAAGCTTTGTTATAAGCTTACAAAACAAACAAACAAACAACAACAAGAAGTTATTTTTCCCAAATCAAATATATTTACTTACCTTTCTTCAGTGTACAGAATATCAGCAAAACATTTATCAACCCAGATACACTCATAATAAAACAAATCAAACCACCTATGGCTATATGAAATTATTGACTTGTAACAGTATTCTGATCCATACCCATCGAAATGTAGAAGAGATATTAGAAGACAGCACACATGCCACCAGGAAATATCAAAGAGACCATTAATCTTTTTTTTCTTGATTGAAAAGGCTTGAGGAAATCAAGATACACACCACACATGTGCCTCAAATAATAATAATAACAATACTAATATTAATATCCTCACCTTTTCTTTTAGTAGAGTGGTTTCTCCTTACTATAGAAAATCATACTGATAAATTACCCCAAATCCTGATACTCCCTAAATATCTTTGATTGGGATTCCACAGTGGCAAAAACATGACATTGAAATCAGTATTCTTTTGAGGTCCTTAGAAAATTATAAGAAACAAACAAACAAACAAACAAACAAACCTGTGCTTATTTTACTCACAAGTGAGATGAAAGATATTGACAAGGTCTATCTCACTCAAAATCTACTTGGGATGCATTAGAGAATGTAGAAAATGGTCACAAATTATGAACTGTGATATTATCATACTGCTGTAATATTCATATCACCTGAACCTCCTGGCACACTCAAAACTGAAGAAACATGAATGAACTTTGCTTGTTGAGACGATTCTAAAAAAAAAAAACAAAAACAAAAAAAAAAAAAAAACAGAAAAGCAAAAAGAAGAACAAAAAAGATCACTTTTAAGAACAGAATACGCTTCTTGTCAGTTAAAAGAATGCCTTAGGGTTGTGTGTGAGACATACAATTGGTTTCTTAAAAGGGGACATCTCTCAACCACCTGTACTAGAGATGATGCAGAGCTGAGAAAATTTACACACAGCATCCTTTACAGGTGCTGTGCCATCTGGGAGCATCTCAGCAGCTCAGCACTGACACATATCTATGTTTAAAGGGAAGTTTTAAATGATGGTGAGTCATACACTTCTTCCTTTTGATTTGCATCAGCTTGGAGGTTTTATAGTTTATACATATTCTAACCTAACATATTTTTTGTCTTCTATTACTTCACCATAAATAACTTTCAGATCTATGCTGATTCATTTATAAGCTGCTTAGAAATCAAAGAACAGCATGCCAGATAGTGAATTTACAAGGAAAGGAAATAAACAGTTCTCTGACAGCAAGGTTTTCAATGGAACTGTCTTCTTTAACACTTAGTGTGGCAGTCTCTCTGACACCTACATAGACGAGAAACTCTATAGATGACATCATCTCTGGTACTTTAATTTTATTATTAATAGACTTTTTATTCATAAGACATTTGCAATACAATTAAACATTAAGATTTTCTTTCATAAAAATAAGCAATTCCTTTTGTTATAAATCCAATATATAAATGGAAAGGCAAGGACAAAGAATGATTTGACTATGTATACAAGTAATGTTGACTTATATACATTGCAATATACTTATATTAATAATGAAAACACTACAGTGCCATGTTATTTTCCGTGACTGAAGTTATTTGTTTTAAATTTATTTATTTTCTTCAAATGTAATGAGAATTCAAATCCAATATTTTTAAAACTAACAATTTTTGTCTCTAAATTGTATAACACTAAATGGTGACTATTTAAATTACATGAAATAAATTTTGAGAGATATCAATATTTATGAAACTCCTACATGATTTACATATAGATTTCTCTCCTCTGTGAAATTCCTAGCATCCCTATTTGTTGTCCATGCCCCTTTCCTATCTGAGAAAAACCACTCAATGGCTCACGCAAACTTTGTAAAAACATAAATAAGGGGCTAAGAGTGCATGTGCTCCAGAGTTAGAACACATTGCTGTTCTTAGCCAAGGACTGCAGGCTTGATTCTCAGCACCAACATGGTGGCTAAGCAACCATCTGTTAATTCCAGTTCAGGGTTGGTAACTCTTCTTTGATTTCATCAGATAGCAACTGCACATTGGATGATTTACATACATGCAAGAAATAACATTAATATACATAAAATTAAATAACAATATTTAACAACTAAGTAAATAAAAAAGCCAAACTGACATCAGTTTTTCTTGCATTGCTCTTATGAATCACATTTCTGAGAACATTCAAGTCAATTTTATTTTAGTTTCCTCCAAACTAAATATCACAGCAAAATATTACATTTCCTTATTTATCTAGAAAATGAAAAAAAAGGTTTTCCATTAACTTCTATGATGAAGTAATCTAGGCATTTAAATAACCAGAATCTTATTTGAGAAGTCTCTTCTTCATTTCCTGCTACTTTAGTAGCAATAATATTTGGAGAGTTTACGTTGCTTTCTCATTTCACAAGAAAATCGTACGGTGGATCTGTTGGATTTGTTAATTTCCACAGTTACCTTCATTAATGGGATAATCAATTGGCCTGAAATATAAGGTACAGCTACCAAGAAAATATAGGACACAAATTCTTGGGTCACTAAGGCAGGACACTGTATGAGCTTCAAAAGGAGTTCATTTAAAATAGTTATTATACCTTTAAGCAAGCATGCAGCCAAAGTGTCACAGAACTCAGAATCTACTGGCGAAATTTATAGTCATACATTAAATTAATTATTTCAGCTTCTACTGGAAGTGTACCATAAATATAATGTGTACTGTGAGAGAGTGGAAAATTTTCCTTTGCTTTAGAGAAGAGAAGAGGAAAACTGGCAAAGAGAGGAGGGAGGAAGAGAGTAAGAAGAAAAAAAAAAAAAAAAGGAGGAAGAAGGAGAGAGAAGGAGGGAGAGAGAGGAGAGAGAGAGACAGCGAGACAGAGAGAGAAGAGAGAGAGAGAGATATGACAGCACTCTATATGAAAGGCTTTGATCTTTCTCCCTGCTCTGCCGCTCTGCTACATCAACATTTCCATTGTGTCCTGGTAAAGTTAAAAAACAAAAAAAGAAAGAACACTATTTCTTAACAATAGGAAAACAAATCATCCTAGATCTGCAATGTAGGTTTCTTATCCGTAAAGCAGAGCAGTAATCAATCTGCTGCACAAGAGCCACCAAGACTACATACAGGCCATTCTTAGAAGCAGCAAGGAAGTGTTTCCAGGAGACCCAGGAATTAGAGACATGCACAGGAAAGAAGATGCTTCAGATTGTTATGCACTGGGAACCAGACCCAAAAGGCCATAAAATTCATCAAAGAATAATCTATATTGCTGAGACATAAGCAAACAAAAATATAAAAACCCTGTAGAAGAGAAGTTACTATCGGAAAAACCACTTGACACAGGTGAAGAAAGATGCCTTATCTCAGCACTAATTCAGTGGAGGACTGGGAGCTGGGTGCACTGAAGGTAACTCTCTTAGTTATACATTGCTGCTCAAACTTATTTTTCTTAAACTTATATTTTTCCAAAATGTCTCGTCACCATCCTACACAACTAGAAGCAGCAGTAACGAAAGACGTCCATGAAACTTTGCTGGTAAACGATCGGAACACTCAACAGCCATATCATGTCTGAGTGACAGTAACACAGTCCCATAAAAATCGGGGAATCGGTATCTTCATTTGTTAGGACTGCTAGCACCAAATCTCTAGTAATAAGGCAAACTGCAAAGGTTAATGTCTTATAATTTTTTTTAATCGAACCAAGCTGTATGCGTTATAAATATGAATCATTATTTGGGCTCTAAAATTAACCTATCACTTATATTCAGACCTTTTGTAACTTTTTATATGGGTATGAGTGGCATTATTTGCAAACTTTAGAGTAATATAAAATTAAGAGAAAAATGTAAATTCTAAGCATTGATTTGGAATTAACTTAATGTTTATTTTCAGTATTATAATTTCCGTATATTGTGCTTGAACACTACACATGCAAGTTGTTAGGAGTAATACAGATTGGACGGGAACAAGCCAACAACAAAAGGATTTGGTCAAAGAACATGACTGAAACAGTAAATTTCGGGCCCAAAAAGTAAACCTCTAGCAAATAGAAAACTTGGTTGGGAGTAATAGACTGATAAAACATATTCAACCACATTTCTATGGCAGAATGCATATCTTGTCGGTGGAGTCGGAAGTTACTGGAAGGGGGAATAGTCACAAACTGGGAATTGAGAAATTATTCTATGAAATGCAGAAAACTTCAATAAAATATTAACTAAAAACCTTTTTCTCGATTCGAGCACTACTCTTGTTTGTTTGAGTTTGCGAGCGGCTGCTTGTGCATGCTGACACCTTGGGCCTCCCTAGCGTTCCATTTATGAGTAGGGAACCGTCGTGTGCGAGCATTGTAGCAAACTCTGTTTTTGTATGGTCATGCGCTGCCTTCCCTGGCTCTATTAAATCCTTTCTCTTTTTCGGCCTCTCTTCCATGCATGGTCCCAGTATGAGACCTGGATGAGTGTAAGACCTCAATATACGGGTCCTATCAAGGACCTATCCTGAAGACTCCTAATCTCCACCTTTTGGTCAATTTGCAACCTTTCTGTGTGTTCCGACTCCTCTGTTGCAGAGGGCGGGCTTCCAGGTATGGAATTGAGACAGTTGAAGAGATCATTAGTTGTTCTCCTTTTACGCCTGTTGTTCTAATGTATCATATGCCTTAGGTATAGAGATTCTGCCTGTATGGTGTGTACATTAGGCTTAGGAAAACTCACAAGACAACTGTCTGTGTCTCGATCAGGTATGTAATTTCTTAATAGTTTCCTACTGGTGCCAAAAGAATCTTCTTTGATAAGTGTTCAATACGTCCTTGAAGTATTACCTAAAGAACTAAGGTAAATGGAGATAAGAGATACAAATTAGGGGTGGGAAAGAAGGCAGCAGATTGGAGCCATTGGCTGCTCCTGGAGAGGATGCTGGATTGGATTCCTAGAACCTACTGTAATGGTATAAATCACCTGTTAGCTTGGGCTTCCTCGGTTGATTTGCAACACTCGTCTTTCTGCCCATTTGTCAGGCACTACATAGACACACGTGTGAAAGGCTTACATACATGCAAGCGACAAACATAGCAACTACACACTAAAATAAAAATATAAAACTCACAAAAATTAAAAAAAAAAATTGTAAACAAAAACTCAAAGTATCCTTATTTTGCGAGATTATAAAACATAATGTACGTTATACTAACAAGATCCGTAAACAACTTGTCCAGAAAATTTTGGAGCTGATAAATACATTCATCAAAGTATCAAAGTATGAGATTGACATGCAAATCAGTAATTTTTCTATATACCTAACAATAAACATACTATGAAATAAGTCACTGAAATGATCCCTTTCCCAATAGGCTCAAAAACATTACATATTCTGAATAAATTAACAAATAACTAAGAGGAGTTGTTAATAAAAATGCAATCCTCTATTAAAATGTTCCAATTCGTGATTCTTCACTGAAACTGAAAATCTTAATCTGCATTGGCGATACAGCGAAAACTAGGGTATCCTACAACCTTGAACAATCGAAAGAAAATGCTTGAGGTCATCACTATTCCTTATTTTCAACATTATACTACAGCAAATATAGTAATAAAAATAACCATGTACTGGCTATTAAACAGACACAATTGGGAGGCTGGAGAGAATGGCGCCTAGCGCAATTGCCGGTTAAGAGCGCCGACCGCTCTTGCCAGAGGACCCGGGTTCCATCCCCAGCAACCAAATCGGAGGCACAAACCGTCCGAAACTCCAATTCAAGGAAGAAACTCCAGTTTCCAGGACGAATCCGAACGCCTCTTTTCGACTTCCGCCTGGCATATTGCACGACACGGGTGACAGATACCTGCATGCAGACAGTACATTCATACCACATACAGAAATATAAATAAATAAATACAAAAAATTCAGACACATTGATTCAATGGAATCAGAAGTCCCATATATAAGTCCAAATAGCAGCAACAGACTTTTTTGAAAAAGAGCCTAAAATGCTGCACATTGAAAAAGACACTTGCTCCACAAACTAGACCAACTGAATGTAGAAGAATGAGATCAGACACTTATCTCTTTCCCTGTACAAACTCAAACTCCCTAACTTAGATGAAAGAACTTCAACCTAAGATGTTATACCTTAATCTCGATAGAAGAAGTACATAGGAATACCTGTGGCCACTTTAGACACAGGAAAGGCAATTTCCTGTACGACTAAATAGTTGACAAATAGAACCTCATGAAATCGAAGAAGCATTCTGCTACAAAACACACCCCCATTTTATGTTGAAAATCCTCACAAAAAACACTTGAAAAATATCTTCACCTGTACAGGAATGTCCCTTACCTTATAGAGAGTAAGCATCTGGTAGAGCTAGAGCCTACGACGGTATTTTCTGCCAAAGGTGACTGAGTTTTATTGGCTGTCTCAAANTACCAAAGTAACCTACCATAACAATTAGTAATGTTTAAATACCTATATATCTAATTGTGTGTGCTTTATTAGTAGGATCGAAAGGCTATATATTATACTGTTTAAATACCTAAATATCTAATTGCATGTGCTTCATTAGTAGGATCGAAAGGTTATGCCTGGACAAGCTGGCAACCCATGAAATAAAACAGCCAGAATTGACTAGAAACCAAGACATCAGCTCCAGAGAAAGTAGAGTGTTTTGTTTATCATCCACCTGTGCCCCTTTTCTAAGCCTAGGGAACAATTTTCGGAAGAGGGGGCACAGTAGAATATAAGGGCTGCGATTGGGGTTAATGGTGAATCTACAACAATATTGACTGGGCACTCATTTGATCAACTTGATTGAACATACAAGCCCCCCCTGCTCGATGGTGGGATCCATGAGCTGTGTGTGTTTGGGCACAACTGCTTGCAAATTGGTTTTACATGAAGAATTCTTGTACTCACAAACTATCACTTATTGTTAAAAAATGAAAACTAAACAAAACAAAAACAGAGAAAGATGCAGAAAACTTACGGCAGAACGCATAATCTGGGATGGGTAGGGGTGGGGTGGGGGGAAGGGAAGGGGATATATGCCTGAACTGAATTGGAAAATGATGTATGAAATACACAAAGCATCAATAAAAAAGAAAAGAAAAAAATTGTCCTTCATTTCTTTTGGAAAAACAAATACCTTGAATAGCCAAACCAACCCTGAGTGAAAAGAGCAATATGGGGGGATCTCTATACCAGACTTCAAACTATACTACAGGGCTATAGTCATAAAAACATCTTGGTACTGGCACAAAAACAGACCTGTTGAACAATGGAACAAAACCGAAGATCCAAACTTAAGCACATTCATTCTTGCCGAATAAACATAAGGACCTGAGTTTTGATCTTCAGAATTCAGACAAACCTAGATAGGATACTATAGGTGTGTAACCACAGTTCTACTATCATGAAATGGTAGCCAGAGGCTGGAGAATCCCTGGGAACTCATGGACTAGCTACCCTGGCTTATGTAGAAGTGAACAAGAAGAGACCCAAAAACAAATTAAGGTTGGCTGTCAGGACCTAGACACCTGAATTTGTCCTTCAACTTCCACATGTATTCCAATGCATAAATGATTCTACAGTGCCCTGCATAAACAGGAACTCATTCATGAGATTATCTCTACTATCTCTCTCTCTCTGTCTCTATTTCTGTCATTTGATCTTACTCTTTAGTTTCCATATACATATATACATAAAGATTTAAATACAAGCAACACACAAACAAAAACCTTTTATCTACTCAGTGCCAAATAGTTGAGAGAATATAAGCTCTTACCAGTATTTAAGAAAATGAGTGAAATCCATGATGTATATAGCTATTATGAAACATTGTTGATGGGAATTAAGTGTATTCAGGATACATCCTTCTAAAGGAAAATATATAATAATGGTGAAGGAGGAAAACTTCCTAATCTTAGGGTTAGAATACTTTTTCCTGAGGATGTGGCATTTTATGTGACAGACAACAAGTTAGCCTGCCTTAGAGAAAGAGGAATTAAGTTGCCTAAGCCCTGGAGAAAGCAGTTTTAAAGTTTAGCAAAAATACTAAACAAAAGGAAATTAAAATGTGCAATTAACTTTTCTTCATATGAAGTAGATTGCATTTAAAACAATTTTAGAATCACACCAAAACAGAACAGTGATCCAATTAATTTTCAACTCAACTTTAAATGTAAACTTTGTGTTTATGTGAAAATTAAGAGAAAAAAATAATTGTAAATTGGACTTCACATCCTTTGATTACCAAATTTCCACCATAGATTTTTTTTTAGCTTTTGAAAATAATTATAGATTTGGAGAAATTTAAGATTATTATAATAGACCATATCAAGAATAATGTGTTTTATTATCCCTGCACTGATAAAGTAATGGGTTGAAGGGTGGGTAAACATGTAACCTGCATCCATAATCAATTAAGTTGGTGACTGTGTGTCCCAGGACAGGCATGACTCTGCCATCCTTGAATCTGAGTGGTGTAATACAAATATGCTAATATTTCTTCCTCAGGCTGCATATCCTACTGGTTCAACAGGAGATATCAGTACATGGTAGTTTTCTAAGCAAGACTGAACTCCAGAAACAATGTTCATAACCCAGGTGTTCTTTGATTGCCATGGTAAAGAGACAACAGTGTGCAAATAGTATTGCTTCTTCAAGCTTCCTTCAAAACTAATAGATCATTGCTGGGCATGATGGTGCACACCTTTAATACCAGCACTCAGGAGACAGAAGCAGGTAGATCTCTGTGAGTTTAAGGCCAGCCTGGTCTTCAGAGCAAGCTTCAGGCCAGCTGGGACTAAAGGGAGACCCTGTCTCAAAAAATACTAAAAAAAACCCCAAAACCCAATAGGTCACATGTCTTCTCATTTGCCAAGGCATGTCATAAATCTACACCTAATTTCATCTATGACCTACTTGCTTACCTTAAGGCCAGAAAAGAGAGACTTGAGAATGGCCCTAAAGACTTTGAACAGTAAACAGATGAATCTATGAATCTACTTATGAAATAGTAACATTTAGTTATACAGATTTATCAAATTAATAACATGTGTTGGGCTAGTTTGTTGGCATAATAATGTATGATCCAAAATGAAAAATGAGCACATACAACAAATAATAATATACATATGATTATACATATGTATGTAACAATGTGCTATCACTTCTTTTTTGTTTATCCTGGCCACATAAGAAAAAAATTCTTGAATGTGACTTACACATGACTGTATAATAACTCAGTCTCTTTTTGGACAATTTAATATTGAAAGCCATCTATTGCCTCAAAAACTGAATTGCTCAAACATCTCAGGTATTTGCTCACTCTGTCTCTGAAGTGCAATATCCAGGAGGAAAAAATGTGAGGGGTTTGTACTGTGATTCAGCTGAAGTTTATTTTATTGATTTTCACATAACAGCACTGGATGATATTTATAATACAGAAATAAGATTTTGCTTTACTATGATACTTTCTTGTAATACCATGAGTCTATCGCTTTAGTACCCGAAGATTTAACAGATGGATGATCTACCCAAGCCAATGGTTTTATTCAAAGATATAGTATCAATAATAAAATACATTCCACATTAATCTTACTGATTCATTTTTTGAGACAACTTATTCCCCTTATTCACAGCTTCCCTGGGCATGTAGAGCAGGCTGGCCTCAATTTCATAGAGATTTACCTGCTTCTGTTTCTCAAATGCTGGGATTAAGGACACGCATAGCCACGCCTGGCTTTATTTAATTCTTATAAGAAGGCTTTAAGACATTTTTAGTTACTTTGGAAAAAATCCAGAAACAATCAAAATTTACTGACTATAAGTCAAGATTTTGAACACTGTATTGTTTTGATTCGTTTTCTGTCTAAAGATGATTAGATTGATAGCAAATGGAATTATTATCGCTAAATTTTCACCTAATATTAGAAATAATTTACTTGTTTTCCAAAGAAATCCTTGAAAAATCCTTAAAATTCTAAGTTTATAGAAAAATAAGAATCTCACTTCTAGATATAAATCATTCACTGCTGTAATTTATCTTTTTAATAAGCATAGGGTATGGTGTATGCAACATGTAGTGGTGCTAGTAAGTTATAGATATTAATTACTTCAGGGAAAGTCAAAATTTGTAAAAGGCAAAAATAACTTAAAATACCATTAAATTAGCACCATAGAAGTGTCAACAAGTGAAAATTACTCCCTGATTGACACTTGAAGTTTACAATACTCAAAGTGTTAGAATAAAACACCTACAGTACCCTATAAGATAGAGGTGTAGGAAAGGACTTTCAAAATCAGTCATTATTTGCTCTTGAATTAAGAACCAAAATTGACAAATGAAACGTCATTAAATTAACTAGTTCATGAATATCAAAGGAAACAATTGAGTGAATACGAAGTGGGAGAGAATATGTGCCAGCTGTACATCTCATAGTGAAATAATTTCCAGAATATAGAGAGATTTCAAAAAACAAAATAAACATAAACATTATGTCATATATGCTATGGCATACTGAGACAATTTCTGGTCCCCAGATATCCTTTGGTGTGAGTTCATTACCTTAGCCTGGTGCATATATGGGTGGAGCATTGAAGTTTGATTAAAATATATTGTATGAAATGTAAAAATTCAATTAAAATATATATTGTAAAAAGTAAAGTATATCAGCTACAGATATAGAATTCTATAAAATAAAAGAAATAAAAAGAGCTAAGAAAAACAATTTAAAGTGTTCAACATCCTTATTAATTTTTAATAAGGGAAACTTAAAATGGAATGAATTTAATATTTCATGTAACTCCAATAAGAATGGTTAAGATCAAGAAAATAACTGGCAATGCCCCACCACTGGCGGTGGGAGACCACCACATAGGAGACCAGTTCAGTGCTGGTGGGGTTGCAAATTGATGCAGCGAAACTGCAAATAAGCATGTAGAACACTTAAAAACAAAAATATATCTACCATATGTCCCTGTTTTACCACTCTTTGGCATATACCCAAAGGATCTCATATCCCTGCACATCCCTGCAAAGACATGCTTGTTGCTGCTCTTTTCACAGTAGTTAGGCAATAAAAATATCCTAAAATTCCCTCAACAGGTGACTGGATAATGAGTTCCACTCAGTGCTAAAGAAAAACAAAATGTGGTGGCGCATGCCTTTAATCCTAGCACTTGGGAGGCAGAGGCAGGTGGATCTTTGTGAGTTCAAGGCCAGCCTGGTCTACAGAGTGAGTTTCAGGACAGCTGGGGCTACAGGGAGACCCTGTCTCGAAAAGACAAAAATAAATAAATAAATAAATAAATAAATAAATAAATAAATAAATAAATAAATAAATAAAAAACAAAATCATGAAATTTGCAGGTAAGTATCCTATGTCCCCATTCATTTGTGTACCCTACCCCCAGATCCTTAGATGTGAATGTACATCCTGAAATAACCAAAAGTTACAGGAAAATGGAAAGTGTAGGATAGAGAGTTCAAGACAGAGCATTAACAAGAGGCAGGCTTTTTTCATGGGCGGAATGGTGAAAATGTGGTAGACACATTAACTGGGGAGGAATGAGAGAGGATTATACAAGGGAAGATAGCAAAGAGAGATAAATAATGGTTAGTTGGTGTGAAAAGAGTATTATACTTAGTAAGTCTATTGAAAATGCACAAATCAGTGGAGTGCATGCCTATAATGGAAAGCTATATAACAAAAATCAATCTCCTAGGCAAGCAAAAAGTCCTTTCCAGTTGGTAGTCAGGATAGTGGAGGGGACTCCTAAAGTAATAGACTATTTTCACAGACATTGATTTGCCTACTAAAATTTGAAGTAAAGACCTTGTTGATGAAGACACAGCAGCATTCTTTATTGACACATCTTGGAGCAATTGACCTGGAAGTTACCTGGAAGACTTCACTCCAAAGACTAGTACTCATAGACTCAGAAGATACTAGGCAAGCTACCAGGAGTGAAAGGCAATGCTCCTAGTAACCTGTAAATATATGAGTGACAGCAATGAATGTACTAGAAAATAGTGGCTGTTAGTGTTGTAGTGACACTTTTATCTTAGGAGTAATCAATAGCTGCCTACTTGGACCTAGGCTCCAAGCAATGTGAGGGGATTCATGTGAGGTGCTCTGAACATAGCCAGGGATGTATATTTGTAGAGATTATAGACCTTAGAGGAGAAATGATGTCTGCTACTTTCCTAGAACAAAGTAATTTCTTACTATATTATGCATATGCATACTTATATTTACAGACAATTGTATCTCTTCCCACTCACCATAGAAGCTTCACTTTTGTCATAGATAAAGAATATAATAAAGTTCCATGACTGGCAAAAGTCAGAGAATAAGTTGCTGACAATTGTCTAGCCCTAAGTGATACATCTCCAGTGAAACCACTACATCAAAATCTCAGGGAATTTATGGATGAGAGGACAGAAAAATGTGAGAACCTGATGGATAAGATACCTGTTGTTAGTTAATGAATTCTAGATATTATAGGGAAGCTGCACCAATGAAATAACCACAGCGTAGTGTTATGAGGATATCTGAATAAAGAGAAAATCACTTTACATGTCAAGGTGGGAAAGGGGAAATATCAAGATGAAGCTGCAGGTTTTCAATATCTAGTGAGGAAGAGAGAATATGTTTTCTTGGGGAAGTGCCTTCCTAAGATATTATATATTCCCAAATGAGCAGCTGTAAACACATGTGCAGATATGAGCACTACTAAAAAGCCTCCGTACAATATATATATATATATATATATATTATA
>VZQC01010027.1:1635872-1807993 GCA_009823505.1 Rhizomys pruinosus
AAAAAAAAAAAAAAAAAAAAAAAAAAAAAAGAAGAAAAAGAAAAAAAAAGAATTTAAGAACAGAAGTGTCTCTGTCAGTTAAAAGAATGCCTTAGGGTTGTGTGTGAGACATACAATTGGTTTCTTAAAAGGGGACATCTCTCAACCACCTGTACTAGAGATGATGCAGAGCTGAGAAAATTTACACACAAGCATCCTTTCACAGGTGCTGTGCCTGCTGGGAGCATCTCAGCCAGCAGCACTGCACTATCATGTTTAAAGGGAAGTTAAATGATGGTGAGTCATACACTTCTTCCTTTTGATTTGCATCAGCTTGGAGGTTTTATAGTTTATACATATTCTAACCTAACATATTTTTGTCTTTATACTACCATAAATAACTTTCAGATTATGCTGATTCATTTATAAGCTGTTAGAAATCAAAGAAAGCATGCAGATAGGAATTTACAGGAAAGGAAATAAAAGTTTCTGACAGCAAGTTTTCAATGGAACTGTTCCTTCTTTAACACTTAGTGTGCAGTCTCTCTGACACTACATAGACAGAAACTCTATAATGACATCATCTCTGGTACTTTAATTTTATTATTAATAGACTTTTTATTCATAAGACATTTGCAATACAATTAAACATTAAGATTTTCTTTCATAAAAATAAGCAATTCCTTTTGTTATAAATCCAATATATAAATGGAAAGCAAGGACAAAAGGAATGATTTGATTGTATAAAGAATGTGACTATTATACATGCAATATACTATGATTAATAATGAACACTACAGTGCAGTTATTTCCTGACTGAAGTTATTTGTTTTAATTTATTTATTTTCTAATTGTAATGAGAATTAATCCAATAATTTTTAAAACTACAATTTTTGTCTCTAAATTGTATAACATAAATGGTGACTATTTAAATTACAGAAATAAATTTTGAGAGATATCAATATTTATGAAACTCCTACATGATTTACATATAGATTTCTCTCCTCTGTGAAATTCCTAGCATCCCTATTTGTTGTCCATGCCCCTTTCCTATCTGAGAAAAACCACTCAATGGCTCACGCAAACTTTGTAAAAACATAAATAGGGGCTAGAGTGATGGCTCAAGAGTTAAGAACACTTGCTGTTCTTGCCAAGGATGCAGGCTTGATTCTCAGCACCAACATGGTGGCTAGCAACCATCTGTGATTCCAGTTCCAGCGGTTTGTATACCCTCTTCTGACTTCATCAGACATAGCACAACATAGATGCATTTACATACATGCAAGAAATACATTAATATACATAAAATTAAATAAAATATTAAAACTAAGTAAATAAAAAGCCAAACTGACATCAGTTTTTCTTGCATTGCTCTTATGAATCACATTTCTGAGAACATTCAAGTCAATTTTATTTAGTTTCCTCAAACTAAATTCACAGAAAATATAATTTCCTTATTTATCTAGAAAAATGAAAAAAGAAGTTTTTCATAATTCTATGATGAAGTAATCTTAGGATTTAAATAACCAGAATCTTATTTAGAAGTCTCTTCTTCATTTCCTGTCTTAGTAGAATAATATTTGGAGGTACGTTGCTTTCTCATTCACAAGAAAATGGTAGGTGATGTTGACTTTCTTAATTTCCACAGTTACCTTCATTAATGGGATAATCAATTGGCCTGAAATATAAGGTACAGCTACCAAGAAAATATAGGACACAAATTCTTGGGTCACTAAGGCAGGACACTGTATGAGCTTCAAAAGGAGTTCATTTAAAATAGTTATTATACCTTTAAGCAAGCATGCAGGGTGTCACAGAAGCTCAGAATCTCTGGGAATTATAGTCATAATTAAATAATTATTTCAGCTTCTACTGGAAGTGTACCATAAATATAATGTGTACTGTGAGAGAGTGGAAAATTTTCCTTTGCTTTAGAGAAGAGAAGAGGAAAACTGGCAAAGAGAGGAGAGGAGGAAGAAGAGGAAGAGGAGGGGGAGGAAGAGGAGGGAGGGAGAGAAGGAGGGAGAGAGAGAGAGAGAGAGAGAGAGAGAGAGAGAGAGAGAGAGAGAGAATATGACAGCACTTATATGAAAGGCTTGATCTTTCTCCCTGTGCTGCTCTGTACATAACATTCCATTGTGTCCTGGTAAAGTTAAAAAAAAAAAAAAGAAAACTATCTTAACAATAGGAAAACAAATCATCCTAGATCTGCAATGTAGGTTTCTTATCCGTAAAGCAGAGCAGTAATCAATCTGCTGCACAAGAGCCACCAAGACTACATACAGGCCATTCTTAGAAGCAGCAAGGAAGTGTTTCCAGGAGACCCAGGAATTAGAGACATGCACAGGAAAGAAGATGCTTCAGATTGTATGCACTGGGAACCAGACCAAAGGCCATAAAATCATAAGTAATCTATATTGCTGAGACAAAGCAAACAAAAATATAAATAAACCCTGTAGAAGAGAAGTTATTCAGGAAAAACCACTTGACACAGGTGAAAGAAAGATCCTTACCTCAGCACTAAGTTCAGTGGAGGAACTGGGAGCTGGGTGCACTGAAGGTAACTCTCTTAGTTATACATTGCTGCCTCAAAACTTATTTTCTTCAAAACTTATATTTTTCCAAAATGTGGTACATCTACACAATAGAGCAGCAGTAAAGAAAGACGTCATGAACTTTGCTGGTAAACGGATGGAACTCAAAGCCATTATGCTGAGTGAAGTAACACAGTCCCATAAAAAAATGGGGAATGGTATCTCTCATTTGTGGATGCTAGCACCAAATCTCTAGTAATAAGGCAAACTGAGCAAAGTTAATGTTATATTTTTTTTAATCTGAAACCAACTGTATGGTTAAAATATGAATCATTATTGGGCTCTAAATTAACCTACCACTTATATTCAGACTTTGTAACTTTTGTATATGGGTAGAGGGCATTAATGCAAATATTAGAGTAATATAAAATTACAGGGAAAAATGTAAATTCCTAAGCATGATTTGGAATTAACTTATAGTTTATTTTCAGATGTCATAATTTTGGTATATGTGTGACACATACACATGCATGTTTTAGAGTAATACAGATTGGAGGGAACAGCAACAAGAAAAGGATTGGGTCAAAGAACTGACTGAAACAGTAAATTTCGGCCCAAAACAGTAAACCTCTGCAAAGAAAAACTTTAAATAGACTGATAAAACTATTCAACACATGTATGGCAGAATGCATGAGCTTGGGTGGAGTGGAAGTTATGGAAGGGGGAATGAGTCTAAATTGGATTGAGAAATATTCTATGAGATGCAGAAAACTTCAATAAAATATTAACTAAAAACCTTTTTTCTTCGAGCACTACTCTTGTTTGTTTGAGTTTGCATGGGCTTGTGCATGCTGACACCCTTGCCTTAGGTTCATATGAGTAGGGACCCCGGAGCTTGTAGAACTCTGTTTCTGTATGGTCATGCGCTGCCTCCCTGGCTCTTATAATCTTTCTTTTTCCCTCTTCCATGATGGTCCCTGAGACCTGGATGAGTGAAGACTAATATACGGGTCCTATCCAAGGACCTATCCTTGAAGACTCCTAATCTCCACCCTTTGGTCATTTGCAACCTTTTGTGTTCCTGACCCTCTGTTGCATGAGGGGGCTTCATTAATGAGAGTTGAGAGATTCATTAGTGTCCTCTTTACCCCTTGTTCTATGTTGCATATGCCTTAGGTATAGAGATTCTGCTGTAGGTGTGTTAATTAGGCTTAGGAAACTCACAGACAATGTCTGTGTCTGATCAGGTATGGTATTCTGTAATAGTGTCCATCTGGTGCAAAAGAATCTTCTTTGATAAGTGTTCAATACGTCCTTGAAGTATTACCTAAAGAACTAAGGTAAATGGAGATAAGAGATACAAATTAGGGGTGGGAAAGAAGGCAGCAGATTGGAGCCATGGCTGCTCCTGGAGAGGAGCTGGATTGGATTCCTAGAACCTACATGATGGTTACAATCACCTGTAACTTGGGTTCCTGGTGATTTGACACTCTCTTCTGCCCATTGCAGGCACTACATGACACAGGTGAAGTTACATACATGCAGGAAAAATACGCATACACATAAAATAAAATAAATAAAACTACAAAAATTAAAAAAAAATTGTAAACAAACTCAAAGTATCCTTATTTGGAGATTATAACATTGTACTTATAAAAGATCCTAAATACTTGTCCAGAAAAATTTTGGAGCTGATAAATACATTCATCAAAGTATCAAAGTATGAGATTGACATGCAAATCAGTAATTTTTCTATATACCAACAATAAACATACTATGAAATAAGTCACTGAAATGATCCCTTTCCCAATAGGCTCAAAAACATTACATATTCTGAAATAAATCTAACCAAATAACTAAAGGAGTTGTTAATAAAAATGCAATCCTCATTAAAGTTCCAATGTGATTCTTCACTGAAACTGAAATCTTTAATTGCATTGGGATACAGGAAAACTTAGGGTATCCTTACAACCTTGAACAATGAAAGAAATGCTTGAGGTATCACTATTCCTTATTTCAAATTATACTACAGAAATATAGTAATAAAAATAACATGTTACTGGCATTAAAACAGACACATTGGGGGCTGGAGAGATGGCCTAGCGGTTAAGAGCGCCGACCGCTCTTGCAGAGGACCCGGGTTCCATCCCCAGCACCCACATGGAGGCCAAGAACCGTCCGAAACTCCAATTCAAGGAGAACTCCAGTTCCAGGAGAATCCGACGCCCTCTTCTGACCTCCGCGGCATTGCACGACACGGGTGCACAGACCTGCATGCAGACAGTACATTCATACACATACAGAAATAATAAATAAATAAAATAAAAAAATCAGACACATTGATCAATGGAATAGAAGTCCCATATATAAGTCCAAATAGAGCAATCAGATTTTTGAAAAAGAGCCTAAAACTGCACATTTGAAAAAGACACTGCTCCACAAACTAGACCAACTGAATGTAGAAGAATGAGATCAGACACTTATCTCTTTCCCTGTACAAAACTCAACTCCTAATAGATGAAAGACTTCAACCTAAGATGTTATACCTTCAATCTGATAGAAGAGTACATAGGGAATACTGTGGCACTTTTAGACACAGGAAAGGAATTTCTGTAGACTAAAAGTTGACAAATAGAACCTCATGAAATCAAGAAGCATCTGTAAAAACACACCCCCATTTATATGTTTGAAAATCCTACAAAACACTGAAAATATCTTCACTGTACAGGAATGTCCCTTACCTTATAGAGAGTAAGCATCTGGTAGAGCTAGAGCCTACGACGGTATTTTCTGCCAAAGGTGACTGAGTTTTATTGGCTGTCTCAAAGGATTATAAGAAAGGATACCCATGAATATTAGGACATATTGCCTGTGAATTCACTATCAAGTTTCCTTTCTTGGGAGCTTTACATTGGCTCAATCATTACTAATTTTGATGAGCAGCAAATACTAGGTGAGGTACTTAAAAATGTTTTTGTTTTGAAAAGCAAGACAATGAATGTCACATAGCAATTATAGTGAAACTATTTTCAAATACCATTTAGAATTCCAACCACACATTTATTGACATATTTAATTTCTTTTTTTCTTTTTTTTATTTGTAAAGATATTTTTAGTATAAATATTTTTTTCCATTTGTTTGATAGTTTTATTCCTGTAATGTTGAGCTTATTTATGGCCAGGTGGGTTTCTGAGGGAAAACATATATTTGGTTCCTGTTTTACTTCTTTTTATTTATTGATGCTTTGTGTATTTCATACATCATTTTCCAATTTATTTCTGGCATATATCCCCTTCCCTTCCCCCCACCCCACCCCTACCCATCCCAGATCATGCATTCTGCTGTAAGTTTTCTGCATCTTTCTCTGCTTTTTTGTTTTTTTTTTTGTTTTCATTTTTTTTTAACAATAAGTGATAATTTGTGAGTACAAGCATCCTTCATGTAAAACCAATTTGCGAGCAGTTGTGCCCAAACCCACACAGCCTGCGCTGTAATTGTTTTCTTTTTATTTAATGATCTGACCTCTATAAGAAAGGTAAAGTTACTTCCTCTACTTGTAGAAGGGCTTTAGTAATTTTGAAAAACCAAAAAGGTAGATGAGGCCTGAGAAAGGGCTCACTGGATAAGAGAGACCCTGGAGTGGTGCCATGTGCCTGTATTCACAAGGCTTCAGGGAGAAAATGTAGCCTAGAGTTCATTGGCCAGCCAGTCTAGTTGAAATAGTGAGCTTCAGATTAAGCAAGCAAGGTTTCAGGGCAGTAGAGAGTGATAGATAAGACCATAGGATTTCTTTCTGTCCTTCCACATGCATTCACACTGGGCACATGCATCTTCTCATACAGCTGCATATATCACTACAAAGGTAACTTAAGGTGAAGGATCCAGGTGCAAATCACATTATCTAAATGGTCATTTTTAATTATACTCATAGTAATACTGGGCTGAGGTAGCTACTGATTAAACAGTGTGAAGGACATGTCTTCTCTACAGTAGGAGACTGGATGGTAAAAGGACTTTTTTTTTAATTCAGTGTTGGTTGTTCAGAACCAAACCCCAGGTCTTCTAGAAGAGAATTAAGTGTTTGTAAGCACTAAGCAATCTCTCCAGTTCTTTATGCACTAATCTTTTGTAAAACCAAGAATCTAAAACTTGAACCAAGAAACATTATTAGAGTGTCAAAAAGGCAAGCTATTTCTACCAAATATCTTACTAGGACATTTCAAAATTGAAGACAACAAAGAAGAAAGGAAAATCAATGATAAATATATGTCCAAAGGACAAAGAGTCATTACTGCTAAACTGAATAAATGCAAATTGTCATCCTACACTGCATTTGAACTGGAAAAATTGGGCAAAATCAAAATGGAAAATTATACCAATTAGTAGTAGAATTGTCTAAAACTCAATTGTTGTAATGTCAGTGTGATATAATCATGTTGTGATGTATACTGGGGCTGGTGGGTCAGTAGATATGAAAATCATCTCCACTTTATTAAAGTTTTCTAATTTGTACTCTTCTTCCTAACTAAGGATGGTGAATATCTTTTTATATATTTCATGGACATTTGTATTTTCCTCAGAACATTTCGGGGCTGGAGAGATAGCCTAGCGGTTAAGCGCACGACTGCTCTTGCAGGGACCTCAGGTTCGATCCCCAGCATCCACATGGCCGCTCTAGAACCGTCTCTGTAACTCCAATTCCAGAGAACCTCCGTTCCAGGGAATCCGCGGACCCTCTTTGACCTCCGCAGCTTGCAGACACGGGTGCACAGCCTTGGCATGCAGACAGTCCATTCATTACACATACAAAAATAAATAAAATTAATAAAAAACAAGAAATTTCTAGCTTTGTTCCATGGCTCAATTTTTAGTCGGGCAGTTTTGTTTCTTTGGCTTAAATTTTTAGGTTCTTAGCCACCATGTGAAAAATGAAGTCAAATAGAAAAACATAAAAATTTATATTTATATAAAAATAAATAAAAAAAAATGAAAGTTAAGTAATTGAAAAGGCATTCTTGCAGAATGATAGGAAAAACACAACTCATTCAACACAGGGTTACTGTCCTAGAATTATACACATAACACACTAATCTAAACATTAAGACAAAATCAGCGGACCAACGTAAAACTTGCCTCTAAGAAACTGAATGATGACAATTCCAAAGGAAACAAAACCCAGCAGAGCAATCAAACGTGAAGAGAATTCAGAGCGTCAGGAAAGAAACCTTCACCAGTGATAAATTTGGCAGAACATTAACATACAGAGTATACAAACACCCAAAAACAAAGGAATAGAAAGAAATAAATGATTCACTCAAAATATGGGAGTAAAGAGCTGAAAGACTTCACAAATGAGGAAGTAAATGGTTTGGAGAAACATCTTAAAAAGTGTTCAAACATCATTAATAACTGAGGAAAATATAGAAATTAAAGCCACTTTAAGATGTCATATTACCCTGCTAAGACTCAAGAAAACAAGGATACCAAATGCTGAATGAGGTTGTGGGGAAAGGGGAGCACTCACCCAACTGCTGGTGAGAATGCAAACTTGTACAACCTCTATGTAAAGTAATGTGGTGAACTCTTAAAAGGATGAAAAATGTTATAGAGTGTTTTAAAAAGTGATTACATCTACCCATCTAGAGAAATGCAGATTAAAACTAAAATTCCACCTTAACCCAGTCAGAATATCCTCCATCAAGAAAAATAAAAAGACAATAGAGGGTGAGGAATGTGGCAAAATGGATTTCTCATATACTTTTGTGCATGTGAACTAGGGCAGCCACTTAGACATTAATCTGGGATTTTCTTGAAAACCCCACAAAAAAAAAAACAATAGGAATTGCTTGGTGAGGATTCTTTTTTTTTAAAATTTTATTTATTTTTGTATGCGTAGAATGTACTGTCTGTAGGTCTGTGCACCTGTGTCGTGCAATGCTGTGGAGGTCAGCAGAGCGTCTCGGATTCCCCTGGAACTGGAGTTCTCCTGGAATTGGATTACAGAGTGTTCTTAGCCACCCTGTGGGTTATGGGATCAAACCCAGGGTCCTCTGCAAGCGCAGTTCGTGCTCTTAACCACTCATCCATCTTTCCAGCCCACTTGTGAGCTTCTTTTTTTATTTTTTTTTATTTGACCTTAAATTTTTTTTTGTTTTGTTCCCCCATAGAATAAGGAGAAATATGATGATGATGGGGTTGTTCTCCAGCTGTAGATTGGAGCCAGCTGTTATAGAGGTATTCTCTTGTAAAATCAGTAAAACTGCCTTCTTTAATTGACTAATGGACATAGAAACTCTGAAAAGGATTGTTCTCTATTCAGAACCAAATATAATGCTAAAGTCTCCTTAAGCTATGCACTTAGATATATTTAATTTCTAAAGACAAAGTTACTCCAAACATAAATAAGAGGTGCTGTAATTTTCATTCAGGTATATTTTGAGTGCAAGGCTGGATTAATACTTTTACTATTATTTTTCAATAATAGTAAATAATAATAAGGGCCTTCATATCAAGGCATTTGTTAGAAAGGTTTAATAGTAAAATATAATGGCTTTAATACTCAAGCAGTAATTAAATTATTTTATAATTTCTTTGCTAGATATTTAGTTCTTTTTATGTGTGTCTATGTGTGAGTTTATGTGCACCAAAATGGTACAGGTGAATGGGAGGGCCAGAGGAGGCCTTCACATAACCTGCGTCTGGAGTTACAGGTGTTGTGAGCTACCTGAAGGGGAACCCAGGTCCTCTTCAAAAATAGTAAGCACACACAAGCATCGAAACACAGCCTGCTGTATAAATTTTTAAAACTTTGGAGGAAGAAGACAAATCCATATTCTTCTCTTTAAAGTTCCAACCAGGCTTTCAGTGAGGACAACTTTTTAAAAAGTGTTTTGATTGCTTGGGCAATTACATACAATTTATTTTGATCAAATGCAGACTCCTCCTTCCTCTCTACCCCCAGCATAAGTCCACCCCTGGGCTTCCTCTCCTCTATTAATATTTGTCTTTTAAAAAGGCTTATCCAGTCTGATCTGTGTTTCCCAAATTCCACTGGGTGTGTGTCCATCCTTTAGAATTTGCTCAAACTGCCCTGAGGCACAGCAGTATGGAAAACTGACTTTCCCTTTCACAGCACCCATCAAACTGACAATAAATCTTCAGCTGAGGCAGGCACTTCCTGATCGCTGCTTTTACAAATAAATATATAATATGTTTTCATGTAGCCTTTGAAGACAGGTTTCGTTTCATATACTCAGACTTGATAATATCTGAAATATTTTTTTGGCCTTTTTGTGACAGGGTCTCCCTGTAGCCCAGCTGTCCTGGAACTCACTCTGTAGACCAGGCTGGCCATGAACTCATAAATATCTGCCTGCCTCTGCCTCCCAAGTGCTAGGATTAAAGGCATGCGCCACCACGCCCGGCTGAAATAGATTATTTTAAAATTGTTCCATGTGAAAATGGTCCAAAGAAAACATGATTTTCTATATGAGATGAACTTTTATATAAGAAGGCATCAGCCTGAGACACAGAGCACTTGGGTTTCAGTCCTGGCTCTTTTGTTATCAACTAGCTATAGTAACTTGAGGGAAAGTTTTCATTATCAACAAACCATGAATAAGGACCCAATCCAAGGCAAGCCAAGCAAATAAAATGAATTCTGTTCAGAAATTTGTAATAGGAAAGCAACAAATCATATTCCTCTGAAAAAGGCATGGCATTAGAAAAAATAAAATATAAGATTACTTTTAGATTGCTATCACACCAGTGAGGAAGGAGTAAAAGAGAATTAGTGTGCTCTGAGGCAAAATAGGGAAGATGTGATCCCTCAGCCAGTGAGAACTGAGCTGCTCATACTATGGGCCTGAGTTAATCCTAGAACTCACAGTCAAAGGAGAAACCAGAGTCCTGAATATTGTCATGTAATCTCCACACAGAGCTCTGGTATGCTTGGGCCTGCATTCACACATGCATACCACACACACACTGTATTCATCTATGTCTACTTTTAAAATGTATATAAATTGTACCTAGCTATATACACAGATATATACATATATCTATGATTGTATGTGTGTACCAAATAGATATTAATGAAAATATGTTATTTCCCTGGGTTTCTACATGCTAAAGGATTAAAAATTTACACGTGTTAGAAGGGAATGGAAATTAAAATAGGAAATGATTATGGATAATGTTGTAACTGTAGAATTCCAAAGTGAATTTTATAACACTTTTAAAGTGGTTAATGAAGCTATAGAAGTAGTGAATAATATGTCCACCTTTTCTAGTATTTCAAGGCCTTTAGTTTTAAAAGACCCTGAGAAGTTCAACAATTAAAACTATGCTGTATCTAATCTCCACAGGCCATTAAGATTACATATAGATATTTGTACGCTTAATGTGCATTCTTAATTATTGCTCCAAGGAGAAGTCACTGTAGATAATAATAATTTGGAAGTTAAACTAACTTGAGAACAGAGTGCTAAGAATATAGAGATAAAAAACAAGAGGGCAATGCATTTCAAGTATGGTATCTCTGAGTAAACTTTACCATTTGTCAAGTAATAGGTGATATGTCTCAGAAGTAAAACTAAAAACACAAACAAAAATGAAAAAAAAACTAATTTGTGTATACCTTTAATGTATGTTTAAAACTGCGCTGTAATTGTTTTCTTTTTATTTAATGATCTGACCTCTATAAGAAAGGTAAAGTTACTTCCTCTACTTGTAGAAGGGCTTTAGTAATTTTGAAAAACCAAAAAGGTAGATGAGGCCTGAGAAAGGGCTCACTGGATAAGAGAGACCCTGGAGTGGTGCCATGTGCCTGTATTCACAAGGCTTCAGGGAGAAAATGTAGCCTAGGAGCATGTTGGCCAACATATCTAGTTGAAATAGTGAGCTTCAGATTAAGCAAGCAAGGTTTCAGGGCAGTAGAGAGTGATAGATAAGACCATAGGATTTCTTTCTGTCCTTCCACATGCATTCACACTGGGCACATGCATCTTCTCATACAGCTGCATATATCACTACAAAGGTAACTTAAGGTGAAGGATCCAGGTGCAAATCACATTATCTAAATGGTCATTTTTAATTATACTCATAGTAATACTGGGCTGAGGTAGCTACTGATTAAACAGTGTGAAGGACATGTCTTCTCTACAGTAGGAGACTGGAGTAAAGGACTTTTTTTTTAATTTCAGTGTGCTTGTTCAGAACCAAACCCAGGTCTTCTAGAAGAGAATTAAGTGTTTGTAAGCACTAAGCAATCTCTCCAGTTCTTTATGCACTAATCTTTTGTAAAACCAAGAATCTAAAACTTGAACCAAGAAACATTATTAGAGTGTCAAAAAGGCAAGCTATTTCTACCAAATATCTTACTAGGACATTTCAAAATTGAAGGACAACAAAGAAAGGAAAACAATGATAAATATATGTCCAAAGGACAAAGAGTCATTACTGCTAAACTGAATAAATGCAAATTGTCATCCTACACTGCATTCTGAAATTGAAAATGGGCAAAATCAAAATGAAATTATACAAATTAGTGAAGTCAGAATTGTCTAAAACTCAATTGTTGTAATGTCAGTGTGATATAATCATGTTGTGATGTATACTGGGGCTGGTGGGTCAGTAGATATGAAAATCATCTCCACTTTATTAAAGTTTTCTAATTTGTACTCTTCTTCCTAACTAAGGATGGTGAATATCTTTTTATATATTTCATGGACATTTGTATTTTCTCAGAAATTTCGGGGGCTGGAGAGATAGCCTAGCGGTTAAGAGCACCGACTGCTCTTGCAGAGGACCCAGGTTCGATCCCCAGCATCCACATGGCAGCTAAGAACCGTCTGTAACTCCAATTCCAGGAGAACTCCAGTTCCAGGGGAATCCGAGACCCTCTTCTGACCTCCGCAGCATTGCATGACACGGGTGCACAGACTTGCATGCAGACAGTACATTCATACACATACAAAAATAAATAAAATTAATAAAAAAAAAGAAATTTCTAGCTTTGTTCCATGGCTCAATTTTTAGTCGGGCAGTTTTGGTTTCTTTGGCTTTAAATTTTTTAGTTCTTAGCACATTCTACAACCAACCCTCATTGAACTATAAACGTTCTTTAACAGGAAATAAAAAAAAAATGAAGTAATTGAAAAGGAAGGTTGCAGAATGATAGAAAAACACCTACTCATTCAACAAAGGGTTACTGTCTAGAATATACACATAACACAATAATCTAAACATTAAGAAAAATCAGCAGACCAAGTAAAAATTGCTCTAAGAACTGAATGAAAATTCTCAAAGGAAAAAACCCAGAAGAAGCAATCAAAAAGTGAAGAGAAATTCCAGAGAGTCAGAAGAAACCTTCACCAGTGATAAATTTGGCAGAACATTAACATACAGAGTATACAAACTACCCAAAGACAAAGGAATAAGAAAACAAATGACCCTCAAAATATGGAGTAAAGAGCTGAAAGACTTCACAAATGAGGAAGTAAGATGGGTGAGAAACATCTTAAAAAGTGTTCAACATAATTAATAATTAAGGAAATAGAAATTAAAGCAATTTTAAGATTCCATATTACCCTGCTAAGACTCAAGAAAACAAAGGATACCAAATGCTGAAGAGGTTGTGGGGAAAGGGGAGCACTCACCCACTGCTGGTGAGAATGCAAACTTGTACAACCTCTATGTAAAGTAATGTGGTGAACACTTAAAAGACTGAAAATGTATATGAAGTTGTTTAAAATGTGATTAACATGCTTACCCATCAGAGAAATGCAGATTAAAACTAAAATTCCACCTTAACCCAGTCAGAATATCCTTCATCAAGAAAATAAAAGACAATAGAGGGTGAGGAATGTGGCAAAATGGATTTCTCATATACTTTTGTGCATGTGAACTAGGGCAGCCACTTAGACATTAATCTGGGATTTTCTTGAAACACCAAAAAAAAAAAAATAGAATTGCTTGTGAGATTCTTTTTTTTTAAATTTTATTTATTTTTGTATGCGTATGAATGTACTGTCTGTAGGTCTGTGCACCTGTGTCGTGCAATGCTGTGGAGGTCAGCAGAGGGTCTCGGATTCCCCTGGAACTGGAGTTCTCCTGGAATTGGAGTTACAGAGGGTTCTTAGCCACCATGTGGGTACTGGGGATCAAACCCAGGTCCTCTGCAAGAGCAGTCTGTGCTCTTAACCACTAATCCATCTCTCCAGCCCACTTGTGAGATTCTTTTTTTATTTTTTTTATTTGACTTAAATTTTTTTTTGTTTTGTTTTTTTATTGATGCTTTGTGTATTTCATACATCATTTTCCAATTCAGTTCAGGCATATATCCCTTTCCCTTCCCCCCACCCCACCCCTACCCATCCCAGATCATGCATTCTGCCGTAACTTTTTTGCATCTTTCTCTGTTTCTTTGTTTTGTTTTGTTTTGTTTTCATTTTTTTAACAATAAGTGATAATTTGTGAATACAAGCATCCTTCATGTAAAACCAATTTGCAAGCAGTTGTGCCCAAATCCACACAGCTCATGGGTCCCACCATCCAGCAGGGGCGGGGGGGGGGCTTGTATGTTCAATCAAGTTGATCAAATGAGTGTCCAGTCTATATTGTTGTAGTTTCACCATTAACCCCAATCGAAGCCCTTACATTCTACCACGCCCCCTCTTCCGCAGATTGTTCCCTAGGCTTAGAAAAGGGGCACAGGTGGATGAGAAGCAAAACACTCTACTTTCTCTGGAGCTGATGTCTTGGTCTCTAGTCAGTTCTGGCTGTTTTCTTTCATGGGCTGCCAGCTTGTCCAGGCATAACCTTTCGATCCTACTAATGAAGCACATGCAATTAGATATTTAGGTATTTAAACAGTATAATATATAGCCTTTCGATCCTACTAATGAAGCACACACAATTAGATATATAGGTATTTAAACAGTACTAATTGTTATGGTAGGTTACTTTGGTATAGACACAGATGTTTGGATGGTATGTTAATTCATGAATTACATTTTCTTCTGTTAAGTATGGCAGGGTCTTCGTGTGGTTTATAACATCTCCTAACCATTAGAGGATGTAAGCTTGTGGCATCAGCCGTGGGTTATTCCTCCAAGGAGAGAGCTAATAGCCAATTAAATTTGGGATATACAGACATATGGCTGCCACTGCTGCACAGTATTTCCAGGCAGATGAGGTGTAGCTGGTGCTGACGGAGGAGTCTTGCTTGACTCAAGGAGACCTATATTTGCTTTATTGGTTTAGTGGCCTTTGGTAACACTCTCTGGCATTCCAGAGACCATCTGTATGCTTGCAAGTGCGGTCTCCATACATCTTTCCCATGTTTACATCAGGTCTTCAACAGCAGGGCCTTATTGCCTCTCTTCCTGCAGATATCCCAGTTTGGAGGCAAGGAGCCTTTACCTTTTGTGGGGGCTTGGATCCCCTGGCCAACATCTCCTTGGGAGAATAATCTATTGTTGATATCAGAGCTCCTGTATTAATATATTTTGCTTAAGTGCATAGCTTAAGGAGACTTTAGCATTATATTTGGTTCTGAATAGAGAATAATCCTTTTCACAGTTTCTATGTCTTATACCACTCCTTGAGCTTATGCCCAATTGACTTGATATCCTACTGTAGATATACTTGAACACAATGTTCATTTCTGGTCTATTTACAATCAGAGGATATGTAATCATCCTAAACTTTGATCAAATGATATTTTTCAAGTGCAAAGAAATATGAAATTAAAGTTTTCTCTGGCCGACAAAGACAACCATGATTCTCTCTCATATGCAGATCCTGGCTTCAAATTTATGGGGTATATCCCTCAATCCAGCAGGGTTCTCTTGCTGGCCAATCAGTTCATTCCAGTCCAGATAGGACCCAGCCCAGAATGAGTATTCTCATCATTTAAAGCTATGAGCCTATCAACCTTCTTTTATTTGTTTAAAATAACCAATCTAAAGATAGGGGAAGATAGGTCCAGGTGTGGTGGTGCACACCTTTAATCTTAGCACTTGGGAGGCAGAGGCAGGTGGATCTTTGTGAGTTCAAGGCCAGCCTGCTCTACAGAGTGAGTTCCAGGAGAGCTGGGGCTACAGGGAGACCTTGTCTCAAAAAGACCCATTAAAAAAAAAAGATAGGGGAAGATAAATAAGTAAAATACTTAAAACTCAAGTGCTCCCAGGAGATGTTTTACAGCAGTTTATGAATTCCTCTCTCCATGTAAGAGATCATTATCTTTCTACGTGGATGAGCTATGATTCTTCACATATGTGAATGTTTCTTTTTACAAATATAATTTTAATGAAATTTTGTGTATTTCATACACAACAACTCAATCATCTTTAAACATCCAACTCTGTTGGCACCCTACCATGCTCCCCAAGATTTCATGCATTTTGTCCTTTATATTAAGGCTTACCAAGTTATGTTAGTGTCCCCTGATGTCCCTCAATAAAGGTTTGTCCACGAAGATCTAGTTAACCTATGTAGAGTCCTACTTTAAGAATAGTGGCTCTCTTACACCCAGTAGTAACTAGCTGCTAAAAAATGATTTGCCTAAGATTGGGTTTTGCTGCTCTCTTCCACAGTTCTATCCTGAGTTTTTATCTGCCTGAGTTTGCATGGGTCCTGTGCACGGTGTTATCATTGCTTTAAATTCATATGAACAAGTTCTCAGGAGGCTGTAAGACTCTATTTTCAAATATTTTATATTTTAATAAAAGTTTCATTGTTTCTTGCTCTCTGCTGTTCTGAATTTTTTTCACTGTGTTTAGTATTTTAACTGGCCAACCATATTCCTAGATTGACAAAAGAACAGATTAAAGAGGTATTAGTAATTAAACAGGGGATATTGTCAGGAGAGAATATTAAGAAAGAGTAGGTAAATAGATTATAGTTGAAATGTGAGTACAGTATTGGGCCAGAGAGATTTAAGCATACCTGGGTATAAAAGAAGGTGTGTGTGTGTGGGGGGGGAGATAATGTGGTGTCTAAGAGATATAGCAGGAAGGAAGATGGTGTTAAAAGCCATGTTGTAGCTTACTATCTCTCAACTGAAATTAAAACCAAAATAATTAGTGGGGATAATAGAACTTATGTAAATTGAAAGAAGCAAGGAATTCTGAAGGTTAAATGATTAAGTAGAGCTTTATTAGGAGGATGGGAAAGAGTAGGAGGTTAGGGGTATTGCCATAAAATGAAGGGAGTATGAAAAAGCTTTATGAAAACTGCATGTGTGACAATGCTATTCCTTTAACACATGAGATAGTAAATGAAAAGGGCGGTGCAGCTGTGGGATACCTCCTTGTCAGTTTTGGAGGGAGGGTCCTCTGAGGTTTATAAGATAACACACATTGTTGTGTTTGGTGTTGGTTACCCAATTTAACTACCAATCAGATCCTATTGCTGAGGACAACAAACTTCAGCCATGGCACATAGAAAAATTAATCTCAAACTGACCAAGGAGCTTCCTTCCTGTTTTCTCGCTTTCATATACCAAAACGTTATGAGGCTGCTGAGTGAGGAAGGTCATCAATGACCTTACTCACCACTGTATCATGTGTGATGTAGTAGCAAACATCAGGAAAGATATCCCCACCGATGGAAAAGTGTCATGGATTTTATGGGATAAATAACTACTTTCTGAATAGATTTTAGGTTTGCTGTACAAGTGGGTATTTCATACCTGAAATTGTGGTCCTATTGAAAGGCCCATGGCAGAGAGGTAATTAACCCCTGGGTAGAACTTGCAACTGTTCTTTTGCTAAATAATTAAATTACCTTCTAAATTTATGCAGATAAACTTGATGTGGGATGCAGTCAGTGAAAAGATGCATAACTCATTAAAGGACTAAGAATAAGAAACTGAATGTCCAGCCTTAAAATGGAATATTTATATTGTTTCAACAAAACTCAGGCTCCAGAGACATCACAGAGGAAATGGCAGAAAAATGCAAGAAGTGGGGAATGGGGAGCAGTGCTACATAGTGCTGTCTTCTGGAAATGATATAGTTATTGCAAGCATGAACTCACAAAAAGCCATAACTTCCTATACCATATATGCAATATATACTGAGGATCAAGACAGGCAAATCCCAACAGAGCTGGTATAGCTGATGTACAGGACTCTGGTATAGTTGACTCAAGCATTTCTGAGGAGGTACTGGCAGTGGGAATTGCTCCTTTTCAAACCTGTGGTCATTGGTGGTTTCTCCATGTTTCAGTGGATTGCCCAGCACTCATACACCTAAGTTCAGCGGAACTGTTATTAAAGAAATAATAAAACACATGAAATTTGTGGGGGATATTGAAAGAGGAGTTGGTGAAGAGGAAGTGTGAAAGATATGATTATATTTCATTGTATAAATACATGATATATATATATATATATATATATAGAGAGAGAGAGAGAGAGAGAGAGTTAAAATACAATCTGTTGGTTTCCAAAGTTTTGTCCATAGCTATTAAGCCATAATGTCTATCTGATGGACTTGGCGGCTGGGAGCGGCTGAAAACAGAACAAAATTAAGCTTTGTCCTTTGTTGTATATTGTCAGTGTTTCTCTGGAGAGCCGGATGTTAGAAATTCTGAAAAATGTCAAAAGTGAGTGTTCTTGTATCATGTATAAAATATCCCTATTTGGGGCACAAAAAAGATTATGAAATTATGGAGAAAAATGGGACATTTAGAGAAAACTATACTGATAAAGAGCACTACCAGTTTATGTGTTGAACAAAAGTCATAAAAAGAGTGTTTTATTTCTAATTTTATTTCCCATGAATTTTATTTAAACTGACACAAACATGATCGCCTTTCACTTCCTGCTGTGTAGAATCATATTCAATGAGTGAGTTTCCTGAAACTACACAACACAGAGGATGCTCTGATCAGGAAGGGATTCTCTGGATAGTAAAACTTTTTGTTGCTCAAGGCAATTTAGAATACTAAATATACTTTTAGCATCACGGCAATGTTATAATATTTTTGAAAAGAAGAAATTGACCTTAGCTTATACTTGCTTCCTCTGCCTCCCATCTCTTCTAGTCTCTAGATGAATGTGTACAAGATTTGCAGAGTGCCTGGTAATTCTTCAGTAGTCATGTCTGCTCACTTTGTTCTCTGGGGCTTTCCTGATTCCCTCTGTAATCCTGTAACTTGAGGTGGAAAGTCGAAGCATTTATAACTTTCCATGTCTGAAATATAATAAAAAATATTTTGTAGCCAGGTGTGGTGGCGCACATCTTTAATCCTAGCACTTGGGAGGCAGAGGCTGGCAGATCTTTGTGAGTTCAAGGCCAGCCAGGTCTACAGAGTGAGTTCCAGGACAGCTGGGGCTACAGGGAGACCCTGTCTTGAAAAGACCAAAAAAAATTTTGTAATCAGAGTGAAGAAAAAATTAGTTAGTATTAATAATTTGTACACCCATAGTGAAATACATATTAAAATACTTAAAATACACAGTAAAACAGGGATGAATGATGACCTGTATTTGCATGGTCAACAAGAATTTTCAGTCATGCTTCTGGACAAGTATGAGGGCATGAGTTAAGATCCTGAGTAAATGTAAAAGCCAGTTGCAGCAAGATGTACAAAATTTTGCAAGCCTATGAATTTGAATATGTGAATTTCCTTCTCCAGTATCACTATCCAATTATGTAAATTAGGATGATAATAATATGTGCTTTGGTTTCATTGTGAAATGCACCCTGTACGTTGTAATTCTTGGACATTCAGTTCTCAAAAGAGCTTTTATTTGTGGATGTTGTCAAACTTTTAAGAAATTAAGCATCATGGGACGAAATGGGTCACTGGAGGAAAGGCTTTGAATTTGTGTATTTGACCCCTCTTGATGTCTGCTCTCTTCTCCATGACTACAGAGGACACATGACCAGTTGCTTTATCTTCAGGTTGTAACAACTTCCTTGCCATAATATAGTGTATCGACAAAGACTAAGCCCTAATAACCCCTAATTTTCTTATATTTCTTCTTCCTGGGCAGTTGGTCAAAAGAAAAGTAACATCTATGGGCAGATTAAATAGACTTACAGGCAAAGGTCACTACTTAGTTATATAAGTTGTTTTCTCCTAGAAGATCAAGATAAAATATACCAGTAAGAATTGTTTTGATCAGAGGCTTTTCTAAATACCATGAACCATTTTGATTTACTAATTTTCACTTTATGATCATTTCCTTTGTCCCTTCCCTTCTTCCTTCCTCTCTTGTTCCCTCCCCCCAACCCACACACACTCCTTTTTCCTATTCTTTCTCTCAAGTATCTAAATGCAACTTTAAGTTGATATTCTAATTGCTTAATTAATAATTAAATAATTCTGAGAGATGGTCTATGAACATAAACTCCTTCTTGTAAGTTTTGGACAATGATGGGAAGATTCTCAGGTTAATAAAATTTGCCTGGAAATTGGGTACCAATTTGAGCTGACACAGTTGGATTAGTTTAGTAAATTAATTTTGTGGTGGACAGTTAAAGGAGTGGGTGTTCCTTATAATATCCAGAAAATAGTGTTAAAATGAGTGAAATAAGTATTTAAAACATTTTGCAGATGGGCAATTCATATATATATAGATATATATATCATTAATATATAAAAAAAAAAAAGAAAAATAAAGAGAAGATGGGAGAGAGAGAGAGAGTTTGTGTATATGTGTGAGTATGTGAGAGAAAAAAGAAGAAAAAAAGGAGGAGAAAGAACCAAGAAAGGAAGAAATAAGAGAAGTAGATAAAGAAATACAGTATTGTGCAGAGGGAGAGAGAAAGGAAGCTCTATGTTCTTCAGGTCATGATGCTAAATGATAGCAGGAACATGGTTGTCCTGGGGACTGAACATATTCCATGAGTCTCCTGTGTTATAAATTTGAGATTGCACATTTCTACTATTTTTTCCTCCCTCCCTTGAAGAGAGATTGGATGTATAACATGACTATTCTCTGGCTTCTGTACAGCCTACATCCAGCCTGCCCACCAAGATCAAGGAATGGAGTGATCAAAGAGTTTGAAATTGATGACCACCAGTGTGGGTGTAAAACCACTTCCTGGGGATAAAGGAGAAGAGGAGCGGAGCTCCACACACTGGAGTAGCAGAGTGCACCTCATGGCTGGATCATAACAGATGCAGTGGTAATTAATTTTAGGGTGGAGAGCCTTGGCAGTCACTTTCAAATTGGCTGTCAATTCACACAGTAATGTGTCAAAAGTGCTTCTGCTTGGGAGCTCCAGCTTAGAAGGAAATTGTATCTATCAAGACCAAGCAGTCAAGCAGTGGGGTTGTAGTTAGTATTGAACTTATGGGTCCTGATCATTCTCTGGTTAAGCACTAAATGATTTTACTACAATAACTGTCACAGGGTGGGATCTTCAGAATGTTCAAAGCATTGCTGACTGAACTTCCTGATAAAAATAGTGGTGAGTCTTCTGACCTCCGCAGCATTGCACGACACGGGTGCACAGGCCTACATGCAAACAGTACATTCATACACATAAATAAATAAAATAAAATTAAAAACTAAAAAAAAAAATAGTGGTGAGGAGCAACAATGAATGTACACTAAAAAACACATTTGCCTTCTGATTGCCATATTTATATATATGGAAATATATATATATAGTATATATATATAAATTAGATATATATATATATAGAGATATATAGTATATATATATATTTTAAATAAAAATAAATAAATGTCGCAGGAGAAAAATAATTATATATGGAATTTATATATGGAAATATATATATATATATATATATATATATATATCACAAAAGACTTTAATGTTCTAAGCAATACCTAAAACAATCATTAATTGCACTAAGATAGAATTCTCTACTGCCCTCCAAATAATGAATTCTGGAGATAAACATGCCACAACATATTCCAATTCTTTAATTTATTTTCAGTCTGTTTTCCAACTCACAGAATGTTAACATAATATTATGTAACCTTCATATAGAATGATATTTAGAATAAATCTTATCATTATCCTTTGTCAGAAAGTTCACTGCCTATCAAATAATATTCTTCAAGATTCTGAAAGGCAGACATTCCTAGGTAGAAATGTATTCCCTGTATTATGAACCCAACTATACTAGACAAAACTTTCAGTCTCTACTCTTGGATAAGATGTTCCTGGATCTCCCTGGAAAGTGGGGCTGCCTCCTTTTTCAATTCATCAGCCCATCCTTTACTGAGCAAGATACAGCATTCACTAATAAAAGATGAAATTACTTCAAAATTGCTAGAATTGAGATCAAATGGCTCCCTGGTATCTAATCTGTAAATCTGAATTTAAGCTTTTGAATTTTCCTAACAGGAACACGAAGGAGGGTAGAATGTGGGATGCATAAATAATTCTAGTCCACTGCTCAAAATAAATTCATTGATTTTAGTTTTATTTTTATCACTACCTTTTCATGATTGCTTCAGAAATGGGGGGGGGTGAAACAAAGCGCAGCACAGTGAAATAGTAAAACATGTTACAAAACATAATATACTTGCAAAGAAATGGCATGCTGCTCAACAGCAAAGCCTACTTCATTCCTAACTGATGAAAGGACAGCTCTCTTATAGGTTGCTGCCATTTGTCCTGGTGTCCGCTGCACCTCTAGGAAATCCTGCTTCTTCAAACTCTGTTAAGCCATTATAGCTGGAAGGCGCTGTCCTCCTGTAGGACATTTTCCAACCTCAGCTTTAGGAAGAGACTGTTTGCTTTCTATGAACAAACAATACATAGAAATCCATCTTGAGAGTGACACTGCTGGGTTCTCTACTGTGACGGTTCAGAATGCATTCGCTGGAAATTCAGACTGTGTATGTCATTTGCACCTGAGGCTGTGTCTGGCTATCTCTATGGAAATATGTAAATAAAAAGGCAAGTCCACTTTTATAAGTGTGAAAACTCAAGCCAAATTTAGAATCATATTGTATAAAACTCTCAGAAATTCTCTTTCATCATATTCTGTTATCACTGGTTTATTTATTTATTTTTTTTTGGTGTCAGATGTTTTAAATAAATTTATAATTAGGTGCTCCCACATCTTACCACATTTTTAAAGTCCTAAGTATTTGCTTTTAAGCATGCATAGTTAGTATATGTAAGCCTTGTCTATGTTTCCTTGAAGCAATATACCTTGAGCATCTTCATCATCCAATTCATACAAACTTTACTGGGAAAAAAGTTTTAATAAATTTATTATGATATCCTTGGCAGTCATGAATATAACGTGAATCTTCCAGGACACTGAGGCAGCAGCCAGTGGCACCTTGGATTCCAAAGCAGGCTGGGTGGATAAGAGATGGCCCACCTTTCTGGCAGCTCTGTACTTCAGGGACACTGAGGATGTTGTAGTCAGCTGCTTCCCAGCTTCAACAACATGTCAGATAAGAACTGGGTCACCCCAGTGGGAACTCTGGTCTTCAGGGACACTGAGGCAACAGCCAGCTGCACCTTGGCTTCTACTGCAGGCTGGACCCACACCACTGAGAACTCAGGTCTTCAGGGACACTGAGGCAGCAGCCAGGTTGCTGGCACAGGTGCCAGATCATCCCCCTCCCCAGTCAAACTAAAGGAACAGGCCTACATTGCAACAAAGAAACACCTTAATTTCATATCAGATTAGAAGCAAAAGGAATAAAATCCACATGCCAAAAGCACAAAGAAAATTCAACAAACATGGGAAAAGCAAATAAGGCTTCTCCATCAAATTCTATCACTCTTATAAAGAACTCCAACAATGAGATCTCCCTGGAAGTAACACAGGACACAGATCTTAGAATGACAATCATAGATATGCTCAAAGAAATTAATGAACTAAAGGGAGAGAATGACCAATTCTGGAAGGAAATAGGAACACTGAAAAAATCTCAGGTTGAAGTGAAAAAGGAAACTGAAAAACTCAAAGGGGAGAATGGTCAACTCCAGAAGGAAATGGAAATACTAAAGGAATTTCAGGATGAAATGAAAAAGGAAATTGAACACTCATCCAGTCAACAAGAAAGGACAAGAGAAAGACTCAGTTACAGAATGGATGAAGGAGAAAACCCTAGAAGATAGCATGGTAGAACTGAAGATCTCAAGCAAAGACCATGAAAAACAAACAAACAAACAAAAAACAAACAACAACAGCACAGGGGTGGAATAATCAGGAAATGTGGTACACCACGAAGAGACCAAATCTCCACATCATAGGCATAGAGGAAGGAGAAGAATCTCAGGACAATTGTATGACCATATCTTCAAAAGAATTGTAGGAGAAAAATTCCCCAAATTGAAAAAGACACGACAATACAAATACAAAAAGCACATTGTTGGGGGATTGGATTATTGGCTTGTTGTGCATAGAGATTGGTTGCTTCGGCCAGACCAGCTGAGGTACAGGTCACAGGCTAAGCAAGCAACTAAGACCCCCACACACAACTGGAATTGTGGAGGGGAGGGAGTGTCCAGGTTGGACAACAGTACAGTAAACCCCACAATCAATCTAGAGGAACTAGCTGGCAGGAAGCAAAGAGAGTACAGTGCTCAGAACATATCCTCTGTTATCTGGGTTATTACCTACCCAGATTTTGGAGAACATGCAGAACAGAAATGGAAGAGTGAGCTATCCCTTCCGTTATATAACAAAAATTGAAAACCTGAAACCCAGACAAATCAACACTCCATAAACAAGGAGAAAACAATGAAGGCATCTGAAGGAATAATGGAAAGCAATCCTTTAACACAATGAAGAAACATTTGAGATTCGCATCCAAATACAAACGAAAAGAAACCCGCATGCCAAAAGCACAACAAAAGAACAACATGCGAAAAGCACAGAATAATTCTACACTAAACTCTACCAAACTTAAGGAAGATTCCTACAATGAGATCTCCCTAAAGGTAAGCCAGGACACAGACTTTGGAGGAACAATCACAGACATATTCAAAGAAATAACAGAATATAAAGAACAAATCAGAGAACAAAGGGGAGAGAATGAAAATCTCAAGAAGGACCTAGAGGGAGAGAATGACAAACTTCAGAAAGAAGTTAAAAGGAGAAAATGACAAGCTCTAGAAAGAACTAGAGGGAGAGAATTAAAAACTCCAGAAGGAAGTAGAAATACTGAAAAGATCCCATGCTGAAATGAAAAAGGACACCAAACAGCAAAGCCAGGAGCTACACTAGGAGATTGAGAAGGTCCGAAAGGGAGTGGAATTACTCAAGATATCACAGAATGAAATGAAAAGGGAAATCGAACGGTCATCCAATTAAGAGGAAAGAATGGGAAAAAGCCTCAGAACCAGAATGAAGTAAGCAGAAAAAAAGAATATCAGACCTGGAAGATAACACAGAACAACTAAAAAGCTCAAGTAAAGACAATGAATAATTTAAAACTACACAAGAGCGTAACAACCAAGAAATGTGGGACACTATGAAAAGATCAAACTTCCACATCATAGGGATAGAGGAAGGAAAAGAATCCCAAGAGAATAGTATTGATCAGATCTTCAACAGAATTATAGTTGAAAAAAATCCCCAAACTAAAACAAAAAACCCACAGAAATACAAGAAGCACATAGAACACCAACTACACAAGATCAGAAAGGAAACTATCCATGGCACAACATAGATAAAACTCTAGACACACACACACACACACACACACACACACACACACACAAAATACAAAATTCTGAAAGCCTTAAGAGAAAAACAAGTTACATATAAGGGGAAAACCTATCATAATTACAGCTGATATTTCAGTGCAAACTATGAAAGCAAGAAGAACGCGTACCAAAGCATTCCCAGTGCTAAAGGAATATTAATGCCAATCCAGGTGTTCTAGTTTGTCTTCCATTGCTGTGACAAAACATTCTGACACCAACTTGGGGAGGAAAGGGTTTATTCAGCTTACATCTCCTGGGTCACAGTTCATCACTTAAGGAGCCCAAGGCAGGAACTCAGGGCAGGAACCTGGAGGCAGGAGCTGAAGCACAGGCCACGGAGGAATGCTGTTCACTGGCTTGCTCACTCCTCTGGCTCATGCACAGCCTGCCTTCTTATACCATACACAACCACCTGCCTGGCTCATGCCCAGCCTGCCTTCTTATACCATACACAACCACCTGCCCAGGGTGGCACCACTCATTGTGGGCTGGGCCCTTCCACACTGCTTGGCCATCAAGACAATACTCCACAGATGTGGCCACAGGCCAATCCAATGGAGCCAATTCCCCAATTGAGACTCCCTCAACCCAGGTGTGACAAGTTGACACTAAAGCTACCCATCACAGATAGTTTACCTAAGGGATGCTAAAATCTCCACCAGAAAACTCCTGGAAATGATTAAGAGTTTCAGTAAAGTCTGGGGATACAAACAACATAGAAAAATCAGTAGCCTTTCCTTACACCAACAACAAGCACATGAAGAAGGCATACAAGGAGAACTTCCCATTCACAATAGCCTCAAAAACGAAAATAATCCTAGAAATAAACCTAACCGAAGAAACCAAAGATCTCTACAACAAAGATTTTAAACCCCTGAAGAAGGAGATTGAAAAAGATAGAAGACGGAAAAACCTCCCATGCACATGGATTGGAAAAATTAATATAGTAAAATTGTCCATTTTACCCAAACTAATATACAGATTCAATGCAATACCAATTAAAATCCCCAAGACTTTCTTCACAGACTTGGAAAAAAAATCCTTAAATTCATATGGAAAAACAAAAGACCCCAAATAGCCAAAACATCACTGAGTGAAAAGAGGAACACAGAGGTTATCTCTATATCGGACTTCAAACTATACTACAGGGACATAGTCACATAAAAATAGCTTGGTACTGACACAAAAACAGACCTATATAACAGAACAAAACTGAAGATCCAAACTTGAGCACATATAATATCAGCCACCTCATATTTGACAAGGGGGCCAAGAAGATTCAATGGAGGAAAGACGTATCTTCAGCAAATGGTGCTGCCAAAACTGGATCACCACTTGTAAAGAATAAAATTAAACCCCTACCTCTCACTCTGCACAAAAATGAACTCTAAAGGGATGAATGTTCTTAATGTGAAACCCAAAACTCTGAAGGTGATTGAAGAAAAGTTGGCAGGAACCTACAAGACAAAAGTGTAGGAAAAGACTTTCTAAATCAGACAGTAGCTGCATAAGAAATAAGGTCCACAATTGACAAGTGTGACCAGTGAAAGAAACAATCAGGGAAGTGAAGAGAAAACCCACAGGGTGGGAGGAAACTTTCACTGCTGATTCATCTGACAGAGCATTAACATTGGAAGGCCTAATGACCCTGGTGTCCACCAATGCCAGAACATGTCTGGGATGTCACTGAATTGTCTATAAAAATTGTAAAGATCTTACTACTATGCACAAGCTTTGGCAATTACTCCCCAGGGCCCACTGCTTGCAAGATCAAGAGTAAAATCTGTGACTTCCCCCTTTGTCCCCAAGTGCCTGATTTAAATGCACCTTTTTCTGTCATATTCATTATTTTGTTTCCCCAGGTGACCTCATTTCTACATTCTTATCATATACATATAAGTAATTTTATGTATCTATATAAAATCTAGAGTCCACAAATGAGAGAAAATATGTAATATTTATCTCTTTCAGAAAACAAATGAATCATTCAAAAGATGGAGCAAAGAACTGAATAGAGACTTCACAGAGGAGGAATTAGAGATGGCTGAGAAACATCTTAAAAACTGTTCAACATCACTAATAATTAGGGAAATGCAAATTAAAACCACTCTAAGATATCATCTTACTCCAATAAGACTGGCTAGGATCAAGAAAACAAATGATACCAAGTGCTGGAGAAGTTGTGGGGAAAGGGGAACACTCATCCTTTGCTGGTGGGAATGTAAACTCATACAGCCACTATGGAAAGCAGTGTGGAGAACCCTTGGAAGACTCAAAATAAGCTTGCCATTTGACCCAGTCATACCACTCCTGGGAATATACCCACAAGACTCATCTTACTTCAGAAATACATGCACAGCTATATTTATTGCAGCTCTGTTCACAATAGCAAAAAGCTGAAACCAACCCAAATGCCCCTCAACTGATGAGTGGATAGAGAAAATGTGGTACATGTACACAATGGAGTTCTATGCAGCAGTAAAGAAAGACAACATCATGAACTTTGCAGGTAAATGGATGGAGCTAGGAGATATTATATTAAGTGAAGTAACACAGTCCCAGAAAAACATTGTGGATGCTAGCGTCAATAACCCAGTCATAAATATTTCTTGTGGGGAGGGATGCATATTGGAAAGAACAACAACAGAAAAGACTGCATCAAAGAGCTGACTGAAATGGTGAATCTGGAGGAGTTGGAGGGTTGGGAGAGGGACACGGGTCTATATTCGATTAATGTATATTTAATTGATGTGAGTTTAACAAGTATCCAATTTTGCCCAAACTCTATCTACAAATTATATGGTATTTTAGGACTTAGTAAAAGTAAAAATGTCTATATTAAACAACATTGGTTAAAAGGTTTTAATAAAAACAGTAATACATTTAATTAGAAATATAAATTTTTGTCCACATTTGTCTTACTTGAAATTTGTATAACAATAACTTTGGGATTAACGTATACAAATGTTCTCTATAATTTTTTTGTTATCCAGTATCATCTTGTAACATTCTCTTTTACCTGTAGGATAATTTAACTTAAGGAATTAAGTTTGCTTCCCAAATTAACAACATATAGTCATCCAAAACAGCTTGGGTAAATTTAATGAAATTTACACCTTGATTCCTACCTGTAGGTATGTGTACTACAGNTATATATATATATATATATGTATGTATATATATAATCTAGAGTACACAAATGAGAGATAACATGTAATATCTCTTTCAGTCTGATATATTTGCCTACTATGATGAATTCCTGGCTAATAAATTTGTCTGTAAATCACAAAATTGTTATGACTAAATAAAAGTCCATTGTACTAAAAAAAAATACAAGAATCACATAGAACACCAAATAGACAAGATCAGAAAAGAAACTCCCCAAGTCATATCATAATCAAAACTCTAGATGTTCAAAACAAAGACAGAATACTAAAAGCCACAAGAGAAAAACAAGTTACAAACAAAGGAAAACCCATCAGAATAACAGCTGACTTTTCAATGCAAATTATGAAAGCCACAATAGCTTGGACCAAAGCATTTCCAGTACTAAATGACTACAGATGCCAACACAGGTTACTCTACCCAGAAAAAATTACAATTATAATTGAAGGAGAAAGGAAAATATCCCATGACATAAACAAGATGAAAGAATACATTTCTGGAAATCCAACACTCCAGAAAATACTGGAAGTAGTTCAGAGGACAGAGGAAAGGAATAAGCTATCCCCAAGCAGCAAAAGGGAGTAATTAATGAAGGTATAAACCTAGAAATACAAACAGACCAAAAGTGCAAACAGAAAATAACCTGAAGGGAAGCAATATACATTTCTCAATTTTAACCCTAAATATTAATAATCTAAACTCCCCAATCAAGAGACACAGACTAGGGGAATGGAGTAAGAAATTGAATCCATCTTTCTCCTGTCTACAAGAAACACTCCTCACCTTCAAGGACAGACACCATCTTAAGGTGAAAAGGTGGAAAAATATTTCAAGCTAATGGCATCAAAAAGCAAGCAGGAGTTGCTTTTTTAATATCAGAAAATAGGTTTCAAAGTAAAACTAATCAGAACAGATGAAGAGGCTCACTATATCCCTACCAAAGGATCAATCAAACATGAAGATCACATAATCATAAATATATATGCACCAAACACTGGAGCACCAAAATTCATAAACACAATCCTGTAGGAATTCAAGACAAAAACTAATCCCAGCACACTAATAGTGGGAGACTTTAATACCCCACTAAGCCTATTGGACAGGTCAACTGGACAAAGAATGAACAGAGAGACATCTTAACTGAACAATAGGTTATACTGAATGGACCTAACAGACATCTACTGAATATTCCACCCCAAAACCAAAGAATTTACTTTCTAGTCTGCACCCCTGGAACATTCTCCAAATTCAACCATATACTGGGACACAGATTAAATCTCATCACATACAAAAATAATTGAAATAATTTCATGCATCTTATCAGATCACAGTGTAATAAAGTTTAATATCAACACGGGGAAGAGCCCTACTAGGTACAAGAACACAGGGATGCTAAACCTCACACTACTGAATAACGAATGGGTCAAAGGAGAAATAAAGAAAGAAATAAAAGCATTCCTGGCACTAAATGAAAGAGATTATACAGCACAGTAAAAACCTATGGGACAACTTGGGGCTGAAGAGATGGCCTAGTGGCTAAGAGCACTGACTGCTCTTGCAGAGGACCTGGGTTTGATTCCCAGCACCCACATGGCAGCTGAGAACCGTCTTTAACTCCAGTTCCAGGGGAATCCGACACCCTCTTCTGACCTCCACGGCATTGCATGACATGGGTGCACAAACCTACATGCAGACAGGACATTCATACACATAAAAAATAAATTAAAATCCACCAGAAAACTTCAAGAAACCATCAACAGCTTCAATAAAGTGGCAGGATACCAACTTAACTTAGAAAAATCTGTAGTCTTTCTTTATGCCAGTAATAAGCAATTGGAGATGGAATATAAGGACACTTTATCACTCACAGTAGCCCCCAAAAAAGCAAATTATCTAGGAGCAAACCTGATTAAACACACCAAAAATCTCTACAAAGAAAATTTCAATTCCCTCAGGAAGGAGATTGAGGAAGATACTAGAAGATGGAAAAACCTCCCATACTCATGGATTGGAAGAATCGATATAGTAAAAAATGCCCATTCTACCCAAAGTAATATACAGATTCAATGCAATCCCACAAGCTTCTGCACAGACCTAGAAAACAACATCCTAAATTTCATATTGAGAAACAAAAGACCCTGGATAGGCAAAGCAACCCTGAGTAAAAAGAGCAATACAGGGGTTAATGCCATAGTACCAGACTTCAAACTATATTACGGGGCTATAGTCATAAAAATAGCCTGGTATTGGCACAAAAACAGGCCTGTAAATCAATGATACAAAATTGAGGATCCCAAACTGAGCACATCCAAGTTCAGCCACCTCATATTCAACAAAGGGGCCAAGAAGACTCAGTGGCGGAAAGGTAGCATCTTCAGCAAATGGTGTTGGCATAACTGGATCACCACTCATAGAAGAATACAACTAAACCTCTACCTCTCACCATGTACAAAAATCAACTCCAAATGGATCAAAGCCCTCAATTTGAAACCTGAAACTCTGAAGGTGTTAGAAGAAAATGTTGCTAGTAACCTACAAGACATAGTCAAAGGAAAAGAGTTTCCAAATCAGACAACAGCCACAAAAAAATAAGGTCAATGATTGACAAATGGGACTTTATTAAACTCAAGAGCTTCTTTATACAAAAAGAAGCCATCAAAGAAGTGACAAGCAAATCCACAGAGTGAGTGGAAGGAAACTTTCACCAGTGATACATCTGATAGAGCATTTACATCCAAAGTGTATAAACTACTCAAAAAACAAAGGAGAAAGAAAACAAATGACCTACTCAAAAGATGGTGTAAAGAGTTAAACAGAGACTTCACAAATGAAGAAGTAAAGATGCCTGAGAAACATCTTTAAAAAGTGTTCAACTTTAATCCCAGCACCTGGGAGGCAGAGGCATGTGGATCTTTGCAAGTTCAAGGCCAGAATGGTCTACATAGGGAGCTCTGGGCCTGCTGGGACTAAAGGGAGACCCTGTTTCAAAAAGATCAGAAAAAAAAGTGTTCAACACTGCTAACTATTAAGGAAATGCAAATTAAACCAAATTAAAATTTCATCTTACTCCAGTAAGACTAGCTGTGATCCAGAAATCAAAGGATACCAAATGCTGGAGAGGTTGTGGGGAAAGGGGAACACTCATCCACTGCTGGTGTGAATGTAAACTGTTGCAACTCCTATGAAATCAGTGTGGAGAATTCTCAAGAAAGTGAAAATGAGCATAACCCCAGACACAGTAATACCACTCCTGGGTATATACTATGATAGAAATCTATGCACATCTATGTTTATTGCAGCTCTGTTCATGGTAACAAAGTGTTGGAAGCAGCCCAATTGTCTCAGCAGAGGAATGAATAGAGAAAACGTGGTACATTTACATGATGGAATTCTATGAACAGATAAAGAAAGATGACATCATGAACTTTGCAGGTAAATGGATGGAGCTTGAAGCCTTTATGCTAAGTGAAGTAACATAGTCCCAGAAGAACAAAGACAAATGGTACCCCTTATTTTTGGATGCTAGCACCAAATCCCTAGTTCAAAGGCAAGCTGAGGAAAGTTAATATTATATTTCTTTTTATCTGAAGGCAACTATCCTGTTATAATGTCATTCTCTTAATGGGCTCTAGAATTAACTGAACACTTATTTTCAGACTTTGTAGTTGTGGTATTTGTGTGGAGGGTATGTATTCATATTTTATTTTATTTTTTTTTTTAATTTTTATTGATGGTTTGTGCATTTTATACATCATTTTCCAATTCAGATCAGGCATATTTCCCTTTCCCTTCCCCCCCACCCCCACCCCATCCCAGATCATGTATTCTGCCATAACTGTCCTGCATCTTTCAGGTTTTTTTTTTTTCATTTTTTAGCTNCTGGGTATCCTGCCCAAAGGCGCAGCCGCCCTGGCCGCCGGACTCTCCGGACCCTCTGGCCCAGCGCCCGGGTCCCGCCCTCAAGGCCCCAGCTCCCAAGCTACTCGCCCAGGTGGCTTCTGGGTATCCTGCCCAAAGGCGCAGCCGCCCTGGCCGCCGGACTCTCCGGACCCTCTGGCCCAGCGCCCGGGTCCCGCCCTCAAGGCCCCAGCTCCCAAGCTACTCGCCCAGGTGGCTTCTGGGTATCCTGCCCAAAGGCGCAGCCGCCCTGGCCGCCGGACTCTCCGGACCCTCTGGCCCAGCGCCCGGGTCCCGCCCTCAAGGCCCCAGCTCCCAAGCTACTCGCCCAGGTGGCTTCTGGGTATCCTGCCCAAAGGCGCAGCCGCCCTGGCCGCCGGACTCTCCGGACCCTCTGGCCCAGCGCCCGGGTCCCGCCCTCAAGGCCCCAGCTCCCAAGCTACTCGCCCAGGTGGCTTCTGGGTATCCTGCCCAAAGGCGCAGCCGCCCTGGCCGCCGGACTCTCCGGACCCTCTGGCCCAGCGCCCGGGTCCCGCCCTCAAGGCCCCAGCTCCCAAGCTACTCGCCCAGGTGGCTTCTGGGTATCCTGCCCAAAGGCGCAGCCGCCCTGGCCGCCGGACTCTCCGGACCCTCTGGCCCAGCGCCCGGGTCCCGCCCTCAAGGCCCCAGCTCCCAAGCTACTCGCCCAGGTGGCTTCTGGGTATCCTGCCCAAAGGCGCAGCCGCCCTGGCCGCCGGACTCTCCGGACCCTCTGGCCCAGCGCCCGGGTCCCGCCCTCAAGGCCCCAGCTCCCAAGCTACTCGCCCAGGTGGCTTCTGGGTATCCTGCCCAAAGGCGCAGCCGCCCTGGCCGCCGGACTCTCCGGACCCTCTGGCCCAGCGCCCGGGTCCCGCCCTCAAGGCCCCAGCTCCCAAGCTACTCGCCCAGGTGGCTTCTGGGTATCCTGCCCAAAGGCGCAGCCGCCCTGGCCGCCGGACTCTCCGGACCCTCTGGCCCAGCGCCCGGGTCCCGCCCTCAAGGCCCCAGCTCCCAAGCTACTCGCCCAGGTGGCTTCTGGGTATCCTGCCCAAAGGCGCAGCCGCCCTGGCCGCCGGACTCTCCGGACCCTCTGGCCCAGCGCCCGGGTCCCGCCCTCAAGGCCCCAGCTCCCAAGCTACTCGCCCAGGTGGCTTCTGGGTATCCTGCCCAAAGGCGCAGCCGCCCTGGCCGCCGGACTCTCCGGACCCTCTGGCCCAGCGCCCGGGTCCCGCCCTCAAGGCCCCAGCTCCCAAGCTACTCGCCCAGGTGGCTTCTGGGTATCCTGCCCAAAGGCGCAGCCGCCCTGGCCGCCGGACTCTCCGGACCCTCTGGCCCAGCGCCCGGGTCCCGCCCTCAAGGCCCCAGCTCCCAAGCTACTCGCCCAGGTGGCTTCTGGGTATCCTGCCCAAAGGCGCAGCCGCCCTGGCCGCCGGACTCTCCGGACCCTCTGGCCCAGCGCCCGGGTCCCGCCCTCAAGGCCCCAGCTCCCAAGCTACTCGCCCAGGTGGCTTCTGGGTATCCTGCCCAAAGGCGCAGCCGCCCTGGCCGCCGGACTCTCCGGACCCTCTGGCCCAGCGCCCGGGTCCCGCCCTCAAGGCCCCAGCTCCCAAGCTACTCGCCCAGGTGGCTTCTGGGTATCCTGCCCAAAGGCGCAGCCGCCCTGGCCGCCGGACTCTCCGGACCCTCTGGCCCAGCGCCCGGGTCCCGCCCTCAAGGCCCCAGCTCCCAAGCTACTCGCCCAGGTGGCTTCTGGGTATCCTGCCCAAAGGCGCAGCCGCCCTGGCCGCCGGACTCTCCGGACCCTCTGGCCCAGCGCCCGGGTCCCGCCCTCAAGGCCCCAGCTCCCAAGCTACTCGCCCAGGTGGCTTCTGGGTATCCTGCCCAAAGGCGCAGCCGCCCTGGCCGCCGGACTCTCCGGACCCTCTGGCCCAGCGCCCGGGTCCCGCCCTCAAGGCCCCAGCTCCCAAGCTACTCGCCCAGGTGGCTTCTGGGTATCCTGCCCAAAGGCGCAGCCGCCCTGGCCGCCGGACTCTCCGGACCCTCTGGCCCAGCGCCCGGGTCCCGCCCTCAAGGCCCCAGCTCCCAAGCTACTCGCCCAGGTGGCTTCTGGGTATCCTGCCCAAAGGCGCAGCCGCCCTGGCCGCCGGACTCTCCGGACCCTCTGGCCCAGCGCCCGGGTCCCGCCCTCAAGGCCCCAGCTCCCAAGCTACTCGCCCAGGTGGCTTCTGGGTATCCTGCCCAAAGGCGCAGCCGCCCTGGCCGCCGGACTCTCCGGACCCTCTGGCCCAGCGCCCGGGTCCCGCCCTCAAGGCCCCAGCTCCCAAGCTACTCGCCCAGGTGGCTTCTGGGTATCCTGCCCAAAGGCGCAGCCGCCCTGGCCGCCGGACTCTCCGGACCCTCTGGCCCAGCGCCCGGGTCCCGCCCTCAAGGCCCCAGCTCCCAAGCTACTCGCCCAGGTGGCTTCTGGGTATCCTGCCCAAAGGCGCAGCCGCCCTGGCCGCCGGACTCTCCGGACCCTCTGGCCCAGCGCCCGGGTCCCGCCCTCAAGGCCCCAGCTCCCAAGCTACTCGCCCAGGTGGCTTCTGGGTATCCTGCCCAAAGGCGCAGCCGCCCTGGCCGCCGGACTCTCCGGACCCTCTGGCCCAGCGCCCGGGTCCCGCCCTCAAGGCCCCAGCTCCCAAGCTACTCGCCCAGGTGGCTTCTGGGTATCCTGCCCAAAGGCGCAGCCGCCCTGGCCGCCGGACTCTCCGGACCCTCTGGCCCAGCGCCCGGGTCCCGCCCTCAAGGCCCCAGCTCCCAAGCTACTCGCCCAGGTGGCTTCTGGGTATCCTGCCCAAAGGCGCAGCCGCCCTGGCCGCCGGACTCTCCGGACCCTCTGGCCCAGCGCCCGGGTCCCGCCCTCAAGGCCCCAGCTCCCAAGCTACTCGCCCAGGTGGCTTCTGGGTATCCTGCCCAAAGGCGCAGCCGCCCTGGCCGCCGGACTCTCCGGACCCTCTGGCCCAGCGCCCGGGTCCCGCCCTCAAGGCCCCAGCTCCCAAGCTACTCGCCCAGGTGGCTTCTGGGTATCCTGCCCAAAGGCGCAGCCGCCCTGGCCGCCGGACTCTCCGGACCCTCTGGCCCAGCGCCCGGGTCCCGCCCTCAAGGCCCCAGCTCCCAAGCTACTCGCCCAGGTGGCTTCTGGGTATCCTGCCCAAAGGCGCAGCCGCCCTGGCCGCCGGACTCTCCGGACCCTCTGGCCCAGCGCCCGGGTCCCGCCCTCAAGGCCCCAGCTCCCAAGCTACTCGCCCAGGTGGCTTCTGGGTATCCTGCCCAAAGGCGCAGCCGCCCTGGCCGCCGGACTCTCCGGACCCTCTGGCCCAGCGCCCGGGTCCCGCCCTCAAGGCCCCAGCTCCCAAGCTACTCGCCCAGGTGGCTTCTGGGTATCCTGCCCAAAGGCGCAGCCGCCCTGGCCGCCGGACTCTCCGGACCCTCTGGCCCAGCGCCCGGGTCCCGCCCTCAAGGCCCCAGCTCCCAAGCTACTCGCCCAGGTGGCTTCTGGGTATCCTGCCCAAAGGCGCAGCCGCCCTGGCCGCCGGACTCTCCGGACCCTCTGGCCCAGCGCCCGGGTCCCGCCCTCAAGGCCCCAGCTCCCAAGCTACTCGCCCAGGTGGCTTCTGGGTATCCTGCCCAAAGGCGCAGCCGCCCTGGCCGCCGGACTCTCCGGACCCTCTGGCCCAGCGCCCGGGTCCCGCCCTCAAGGCCCCAGCTCCCAAGCTACTCGCCCAGGTGGCTTCTGGGTATCCTGCCCAAAGGCGCAGCCGCCCTGGCCGCCGGACTCTCCGGACCCTCTGGCCCAGCGCCCGGGTCCCGCCCTCAAGGCCCCAGCTCCCAAGCTACTCGCCCAGGTGGCTTCTGGGTATCCTGCCCAAAGGCGCAGCCGCCCTGGCCGCCGGACTCTCCGGACCCTCTGGCCCAGCGCCCGGGTCCCGCCCTCAAGGCCCCAGCTCCCAAGCTACTCGCCCAGGTGGCTTCTGGGTATCCTGCCCAAAGGCGCAGCCGCCCTGGCCGCCGGACTCTCCGGACCCTCTGGCCCAGCGCCCGGGTCCCGCCCTCAAGGCCCCAGCTCCCAAGCTACTCGCCCAGGTGGCTTCTGGGTATCCTGCCCAAAGGCGCAGCCGCCCTGGCCGCCGGACTCTCCGGACCCTCTGGCCCAGCGCCCGGGTCCCGCCCTCAAGGCCCCAGCTCCCAAGCTACTCGCCCAGGTGGCTTCTGGGTATCCTGCCCAAAGGCGCAGCCGCCCTGGCCGCCGGACTCTCCGGACCCTCTGGCCCAGCGCCCGGGTCCCGCCCTCAAGGCCCCAGCTCCCAAGCTACTCGCCCAGGTGGCTTCTGGGTATCCTGCCCAAAGGCGCAGCCGCCCTGGCCGCCGGACTCTCCGGACCCTCTGGCCCAGCGCCCGGGTCCCGCCCTCAAGGCCCCAGCTCCCAAGCTACTCGCCCAGGTGGCTTCTGGGTATCCTGCCCAAAGGCGCAGCCGCCCTGGCCGCCGGACTCTCCGGACCCTCTGGCCCAGCGCCCGGGTCCCGCCCTCAAGGCCCCAGCTCCCAAGCTACTCGCCCAGGTGGCTTCTGGGTATCCTGCCCAAAGGCGCAGCCGCCCTGGCCGCCGGACTCTCCGGACCCTCTGGCCCAGCGCCCGGGTCCCGCCCTCAAGGCCCCAGCTCCCAAGCTACTCGCCCAGGTGGCTTCTGGGTATCCTGCCCAAAGGCGCAGCCGCCCTGGCCGCCGGACTCTCCGGACCCTCTGGCCCAGCGCCCGGGTCCCGCCCTCAAGGCCCCAGCTCCCAAGCTACTCGCCCAGGTGGCTTCTGGGTATCCTGCCCAAAGGCGCAGCCGCCCTGGCCGCCGGACTCTCCGGACCCTCTGGCCCAGCGCCCGGGTCCCGCCCTCAAGGCCCCAGCTCCCAAGCTACTCGCCCAGGTGGCTTCTGGGTATCCTGCCCAAAGGCGCAGCCGCCCTGGCCGCCGGACTCTCCGGACCCTCTGGCCCAGCGCCCGGGTCCCGCCCTCAAGGCCCCAGCTCCCAAGCTACTCGCCCAGGTGGCTTCTGGGTATCCTGCCCAAAGGCGCAGCCGCCCTGGCCGCCGGACTCTCCGGACCCTCTGGCCCAGCGCCCGGGTCCCGCCCTCAAGGCCCCAGCTCCCAAGCTACTCGCCCAGGTGGCTTCTGGGTATCCTGCCCAAAGGCGCAGCCGCCCTGGCCGCCGGACTCTCCGGACCCTCTGGCCCAGCGCCCGGGTCCCGCCCTCAAGGCCCCAGCTCCCAAGCTACTCGCCCAGGTGGCTTCTGGGTATCCTGCCCAAAGGCGCAGCCGCCCTGGCCGCCGGACTCTCCGGACCCTCTGGCCCAGCGCCCGGGTCCCGCCCTCAAGGCCCCAGCTCCCAAGCTACTCGCCCAGGTGGCTTCTGGGTATCCTGCCCAAAGGCGCAGCCGCCCTGGCCGCCGGACTCTCCGGACCCTCTGGCCCAGCGCCCGGGTCCCGCCCTCAAGGCCCCAGCTCCCAAGCTACTCGCCCAGGTGGCTTCTGGGTATCCTGCCCAAAGGCGCAGCCGCCCTGGCCGCCGGACTCTCCGGACCCTCTGGCCCAGCGCCCGGGTCCCGCCCTCAAGGCCCCAGCTCCCAAGCTACTCGCCCAGGTGGCTTCTGGGTATCCTGCCCAAAGGCGCAGCCGCCCTGGCCGCCGGACTCTCCGGACCCTCTGGCCCAGCGCCCGGGTCCCGCCCTCAAGGCCCCAGCTCCCAAGCTACTCGCCCAGGTGGCTTCTGGGTATCCTGCCCAAAGGCGCAGCCGCCCTGGCCGCCGGACTCTCCGGACCCTCTGGCCCAGCGCCCGGGTCCCGCCCTCAAGGCCCCAGCTCCCAAGCTACTCGCCCAGGTGGCTTCTGGGTATCCTGCCCAAAGGCGCAGCCGCCCTGGCCGCCGGACTCTCCGGACCCTCTGGCCCAGCGCCCGGGTCCCGCCCTCAAGGCCCCAGCTCCCAAGCTACTCGCCCAGGTGGCTTCTGGGTATCCTGCCCAAAGGCGCAGCCGCCCTGGCCGCCGGACTCTCCGGACCCTCTGGCCCAGCGCCCGGGTCCCGCCCTCAAGTCCCCAGCTCCCAAGCTACTCGCCCAGGTGGCTTCTGGGTATCCTGCCCAAAGGCGCAGCCGCCCTGGCCGCCGGACTCTCCGGACCCTCTGGCCCAGCGCCCTGTATTCATATTTTAAAGTAATATAAAATTAAAGGGAAAATATGAATTCCTAGACATATTTTGGAATTAGCATACAGTTTATTCTCAGAGGTCATAATTTTGCTATCTATGTGATGCATATATAGACATAATTTGGAGCATAAAATGGGAGGGAACAACAACAATAAAAGGACTGGATCAAAGAGCTGATTAAAACAGTTAACTTCTGCCCAGTCAATAAACCTCTACAGAGAAAACCTTTAAAAAGACCGAGAAAAAGATGCAAAACATGTATGGCATAATGCATGAACTGGGGTGGGTGGCAGGCATAGAAAATGGAGTGTGTCTAAATTGGACTGACAAATGATGTTTGAAACACACAAAACAGCAATAAAATATTTTATTAAAAAAGAATAGAGTGGGGCTGGAGAGATGGCTCAGCAATTAGGAGCACTGGATGCTCTTGCAGAGGACCCAGGTTCGATTCCCAGCACCCACATGGCAGCTAAGAACTGTCTTTAACTCCAGTTCCAGGGGAATCTGATGCCCTCTTCTGACCTCCACGGCATTGCACGACACAGGCGCACTGACCTATATGCAGACAGTACATTCATACACATAAAAATAATAAATAAAATATAAAAAATATTAAAAAAGAATATAGCTTGACTATTTGAATATTTGGACTACTGTATCCCGACAGGCTATACAGAATAGAAGTTGCCATCTAGGTGAGGTGACCTGTTTGCCTTCAGAGTTTATGTTTCTAAAGTCTGAACACTATTTCTGCAAATGACATATCAAAGAAATGCAAATAAAATATTAGACTTTCAAATCCAGTGATAATGTGACAAATAAAATCAGTCACAGCCCTAGAAAGTATGACACAGTCAAATCCAGTTCCTTGTAAGTTCCTTATGCTTCAATTTGATCGCTTGTGACACTCATTTTGACATTGCCTTAATAATGTGAAATAGTCATCCAGACAAGACTGAGAGATAGGCACAAACCTACAGAGAAGGTCTGGTGGAGCTACATGCCTTTACTACTTGGGATTCAAGCACTTGAAGTCAGTGTCTTAGTTTCATCACCACTGTTACAGAATGAATGAAAGATAATTCTCATTAGAGGTATTGAACACACTGTAAAATGCATTAATATCCCTAGTTATGATGGCAAAAATGTCTAAAGACTGTCAAATATCCTCTGAAAACAAAGCCATGCAGCCTAAGCATTATTATTCAACTTAAAATACACAATAAAAGAGAGAAAACACAGATATGGTTGAGGCTTTCTGACTTAGATCTCCAGTGCATCCCCTTCCCAAATCCAAATTCAAATATGTATTTTTTGTTAAGACTGTCAAAAAGCAAGCAAATTTATAGTCCCAAATGGCCCTTCATTCTCAAGAAGAACTTTGACCTTATGTGTATGTGTGTTGAGAACATTGTCACATCTATCTTCCTCATGAAACATTCAGCCATGTTGATAAACTCACTAAACTCCATACCCATACGTTATCCTGAACAGACTTCCTGTTGTCTTTCAACCCATGCTCCTCTAAGTTCACACTTTATCCCACTTTGACTTTTCTATCAATGAGTTTACCTTTTTTTTTCCTTTTTTAATTTATTTTTTAAGGGATTCTACAATACATTGACACAGTTGTTTGCAGATAGCATTGATGTCACTCATTATGTCATACAATCAGGTAATTGGTGCATTTTGCAAGTATCTATGTCCAAATTTTGAACAACCCAAGATTCCCATAGACCAGTTGGAGAAGGTGTATGCACAGACATGTTGATCAATCAGGAGTCCAGACTAAATTCCTGTAGTCTTATGATTCACCCCTATCTCTCCACAGCCCTTACAATCTATCACGCCTCCTCTTCCGCAGTTTGTTCCCTGGGCTTTGGGAAAGGGGCACAAGTGGATGAGAAGAAAACAGTCTAATTTCTTTAGAGTTGTCATTTTGGACTCCAGTCTGTTCAGGTTGTTTCCTTCATGGATTGACATGCGCTTTCCCAGTGTACCCTTTTTAGTCAATAACAAAGCACAAGCTATTGGATGTACAGGCATTTAAGCAGTACCAATTATTATGTCAAGCTAAGCTGTGAGCATAGACACAGATGCTTGGATGGCATGCTAATCCGCAAACTGTGGTTTCTCTATAAAGATGACAAGTTCTTACTGTGGCTCATAACATCGCCCAACCACCAGAGGACACAAGCTGTGGCATCCGCTGAGAGTTATTCCTCCAAGGAAGAGCTAATAGTCAAATAGATATAATATATATAAACATTGGTGCCAATGTTGCACTGTATCTCCAGGCTGTTGAGGTGTATCTGATATTGACGGAGGAGTCTTGCTTGTCTAGGGAGACCAATATTTTGCTGTATTGCTTTAGTGGCCTTGGTACGCTCTCTAGCCTTTTCAGAGGCCAGTTGTAACGCTAGCAAGTGACGTCTCATAACATTTTTATGCTCACACCAGATCTTCGACAACAGGACTTACTGCCTTTCTCCTTGCATATATCCCACTTATAGGCAAAAGGCCTTTAATATTTGGGGGGGGGTCGGATTTGAATCCCCTAGCCAACACTCCTGAGCTGAATAATCATTGCTGATGTCAGAGCTTTCTTAGTAATATATTGTGGCTTACTACGCAACTTATAAACACTTTGCTCTTGAATTTGATCTATTAAGGAAATATCCTTTCACAGTTTCTATGCCTATCAATCAGTTTAATAGTTATCCTGTTTTATAGGAAATTACCCACTGTAACAGTTGGCTCTAGTTTTACAGTTAGGGAGTGGTTCATTACCATCATGTTTTTTTTTTCCAAAAAAAAGGGGAGAGGTAGGAAGGTTTCTCCAGCATCTGGAAGGTAAACTTCATTAGGGTCATTATAAACAGTTAACCCCAATATTATTCAGAGAGATGCTCAGTGTCCGTGACTCAGGCAGTCTGAGGTTCCTCATTCCTTAATGTTCAGATGGGTCAACCTCTCTGCTGGCATTCCCCAGTTCATCCTGCACAGCCACAAGTTGTATGTTTTCAGGCATTTAGATTGGTGATTTTTTACCTGTGGGAACATAAAATTCTCCTCCCATTGTTAGTTTCAATGAGTGTACCTTTTAAATAAGAGGTCTTTAAAATAATGACAATCATGCAATAACAGAGACTAGACAGGGAAACTAGAGCTTCATCATTTGGGAAGCAAACAGGTTTATACATTTTTAAAAATTCATATTCTGGGATAAAATGTAGTTTTCTTCATTTGCTGAGCAAGGTTTCTATCACAGAGCTGCACTGTCAACCAATGCTTTTCTCATTATAATTTTTAATTAATTAATTAATTAATTAATTAATTAATTTTTATGTGTATGAGTGTACTGTCTGCATATAGGTTGGTGCACCCGTGTCATGCAATGCCATGGAGGTCAGAAGAGGGCGTCAGATTCCCATGGAACTGGAGTTAAAGACAGCTCTTAGCTGCCATGTGGGTGCTGGGAATTAAACAAGGGTCCTCTGCAAGAGCAGTAGTTGTTCTTAACTGCTGAGCCACCTCATAATAAAGATGGGCCTACAATATTTCAGGAAATTTTTGTAATTAAATATGACCTCAATACTCAGATAATGTTTCTTCATATTATCAATCTGATATTACATCATTTTCATAATGATGCATAAACATTTATTATTAATAGAAAAATGTAAGTATGAAAATCTTCACTATTTTATAAAGCTTTAAGTTTTGGCAGTATGTATACTTTATTTAAGCTAATTATTATTTGATACTTTGGTCCCAAATATGTTAAAACTCTAAAATATAAACACTGTTTATGTTTTAATCCCTTTCCTTAAAAAATGAGACGTGGGAACAAAAACTTGCTGCAAGCTTTTGTGCCAGAGAAACTGTTCAAATGACTTACTTGAATTCAATTTAATTAATCAATCTTCAATATATTTGAAAAGTATCATCACCTTCAAACAAAAGAAAATTATGTTCTAATAGTTTAAGTAAATTCCACACATCTTGGACTCAAGATCAGACAGTTACACAAACAATTATCCAACTGGAATTCTACTCAGAACACTTTGTATGAGGTATATCTCCGCAAGTCTGTTTACAAATACCTTATCTCACAGGCCATAGGCACAATTTATAAACCCTCATGTAAGCCTTTTTGGGGGGAGGTGTTGAGACAGGGCCCCCCACTATAACTCCAGCTGTCCTGGAACTCATTATGTACACCAGGCTGGCCTTGAACTCACAGAGATCTGCCTGCCTCTCCCTCCCAATTGCTAGGAGTAAGCCTTCTTAACATCAATAGATTGATGTTCTGATCTGTACTTGTACAATATTTCTTTTTTTATCTAAATCATGACCTTACCTTTCCTGACTGTATGGTTAATTAATCATAACTGTTTCTCACAGTTTCCTTTAAATTTAATGATTGTATTTTATGGTATGTGAATAAATATTTTCTGTGCATGTCAGAACACCCATGTGTGCAATGCCCACGGAAGCAGAAGAGAGGGTCAGATCCTCTGGACATAGAGTTATGGATGGTTGCTAGCTGCCATGTGTGTGTGTTGGCACCCAAACTTGTGTACTCTGCAAGAGCCCTCAGTGCTCTAAATCACTGAGCCATGACTCTAGGTCCTCTGTTCCAATTCTTACACTTCCAATCACATTAATCTGAAATTTATATTTGCATAATCACATATCAATATTCTGTGTCATACTAGCTTGTTTTAGGTGGAATTGGATGCAGAAAAGCCAACATTCCACAGGACACCTGACTATACATTATTCAGACTCATGAATAAACCATTTCAATCATTTCTTGTACATATCAAGGCCGTATTTTAAATGGTTGTGATGAGTAATACTGGGGAGATAATGGCTTCTAAGAAAATGCTTTCTACTTGGAATCATTATATTTCTTACATCTCATAAAAGTGCCCATGAATCCTTAAATTCAAGAGAGTAATTGTCCTTGTGTATTCCCATGTTCAGCTGACAATCCTTAATCAATGTATTTATCCATTTAATTCCAGGTAATGTAGAAAGAGTCATGATAAGATCTAAGTAAATTCTGTGCATTTAGTATTTGTTGGTTGCAGTGGAATCATCAAGAGCAAAGAAAAATTAGTTTCAATTTCAGGTTATCTGGCTTAAGACTATAATCACCAATAGAGATGTTTGCAGACTTGTATGATTTTTTTAATTAATTTTTATTGATGCTTTGTGCATTTCATACATTTTTTCCAATTCAGTTCAGGCTTATTTCCCTTTCCCTCCCCCCCCCCCATCCCAGATTCATGCATTCTGCATAACTGTCCTGCATATTTCTCGACTCAGTTTTTTTTTTTTTTTTCATTTTTAGCTATAAGTGATAATCCATGAGTACAAGCATCCTTCATGCAAAACCTATCTGCAGGCTGTTGTGCCCAAACACCTACAGCCCCACCATCCAGTGGGGGGTGACAGGTTGTTTGTTCAATCAAGTTGATCAAATGAGTGTCCAGACTACATTGCTGTAGTTTCACCATTCACCCCAATCGCAGCCCTTACATTCTACCACGCCCCCTCTTCCGCAGGTTGTTCCCTAGGCTTAGAAAAGGGGCACAGGTGGATGAGAGGTAAAACAGTCCACTCTCTCTGGAGCTGTTGACTTGGACTCTGGTCAATTCTGGCTGTTTCCTTTCATGGGCTGACAGTTTGTCCAGGAATAACCTTTCGATCCTACTAACGAAGAACAAGCAATTAGATATATAGGTATTTAAGCAGCACTAATAGTTATGGTAGGTTACTTTAGCATAGACTTGTATGATTTTTAATGCCGGGCGTGGCGCACGCCTTTAATCCTAGCACTTGGGAGGCAGAGGCAGGCGGATCTTTGTGAGTTCAAGGCCAGCCTGGTCTACAGAGCGAGTTCCAGGACAGCTGGGGCTACAGGGAGACCCTGTCTCAAAAAGGCCAAAAAAAAAAAATGACATTTTTAATCTATTTCCCTATTTTTGTCCTCGGTTTTCCACTTCTTCCTTCCATCTTGCCTTGCTTCCTTCCAGATTCACTCCCTTCTAGCTTCTATTTTTTCTTCTTTCTCTTTCTCACTATTTTTCCTAATCTGGGGTTTTTATACAGGACTTTGTGGGGGTTGCAACACACTTAATTGGTGGTTGGGACATGCAGGATTTCAAGCCATATACTCCAGATCACTACAGGAATGTGACAATGCTTTTCCAAAAGCATCAAAGACAGTTGGCACCAGGCACGTTTTCAAAGGCAAGCAGGAGACCAGTGGAAGCCCAGGCTTGGAGGTTATTGCTGATTCCCTAAGTGTTTTTGCCAAATGGGATCCCTACATAAATTCTATGTGTTTATTTTATAGACATTTATTTAAATATCATTACATCACATGAATTTTTTGTAATTTATTTCTTTCTTTCCCTAACATAAGGTGATATATGTTATAATAATGCTTGATTTATAGATGAGGAAATTGAGCCACAGAAAACAACATAACTTGCCCCAAATTACAAAATGTTATCAAGTAGTAACAGAGATAGAACAAAACTCATGATTATTTTTTTGAAATATGTCTTCTTAACTACTAAACTCAGGCACAGAAGTTTACATTTTAAAAGTTTCTGCAGATTCAGAAAAATGATACAAATATTAAATATAGATTCCAGCATAGTATCCTGATTCAGGACAACTTTGCAGGCAGTATAAGAAGTCATATTTACTTCACACTAAATTTAAAAAATACAATTTTACTCTTTTGGCTGTAAGATGGCTAATTTTTAAACAGCAATTGCTGTTCATCCAGAGGATCCACACTTCTTCCTAGCACACATGTTGAGGACTCAAATCTACATACAGCTACAGATTCTTGTTATGGCCTCTTTAGGCATCCAGACACATGTGGCATACACACACACACACACACAAAGAAAAAAATATTTTTTAAGAGAAAGAGTTGTAGGATATCACACCAGCATTCTGCCATGTAGACACATATGCATGTCATTTGTATTCTGTTATCACTGTTTTTATCATACATTACCATAAAACCATTATTTAACAAAATAATTCTTTTATTTTCCTCAACTCAGTCACTGAGTGGAAGCTTAAGAAAATGATATTTGGCAGATACTTTCTGTAAGTATATTTAACTCCATAAAATTTCATAAAGCTTTTAGTAGAAGTTAATATTATGTGGGCTTATGACATGTGCTTCTGATTTCTTTCTTTGAAAATATAGCTGTTTCCCAAAGAACATGTACCAGTACACAATTCCATTAAAGCCAGCGTCTAAGACCTTGTAGCATGCTTAGTGCACACTTGGGCTCATCCCTTGCTCTGTAAATTCCTCCAATCCCCAGGAGATTCCTAATCCAGTGAGATACAGAAAGTATTTCATGAATATGGGTAGAATGAATATCTAAATACATTTGATAACCCTGTTGCCTGGAGAAAGACATATTATTTTCAGATTTAGTTTGTAGTACTTAAAGTACAGATGAAAATTATTACTTACAAAGTGGTTTCAAAGAGTGAATAGGCATAATTTTCACCACATGTAAGAGTCTAGTTTTGTTATATTTTCTTCAATGTCTCTTACACTTGGATCATGTCTTATTTTCTATGATATGCATGCAGTCTATGTTCCACATGCCCTTCCCTGAACATGAGGAAATACCAGTCACTCCCTCATCTGTGTCCATCTGGTGCTATGCAAATGTCATGTTTTCTTAGAGATTTTGATACATTTGATTATTTTATCATCCATACCACAAACCTCATGACAAAATCACTCTACGTTTCATCATGAGAAATTTTAGCATTCACTGAGACATATTGCCAAAACATAAATACTTGCTTAGTCAAAATGTAGTCATTTGTATTTCTCATTCTTGTTTTCCTCTTCATTAACATTTTGATATATCTGTTCCTTTGGAGAATTTACTGAGATTCATTATTTCAAATAACCATCTATGATAACACATAATAGAATGCTCAATTATTATATTAATATAATATTATTTCCACAGTGCACTAGGCACTCCTGCATCACTCAACAATAAAGAAAATGCTCCATAGACATGGCCACAGGGCAAGTCACTGGAAGATATTCCTAAACTGAGATTCTCTCTACCCATGTGTGTCAAGTTGACAGCTAATAGTTTTCAGCACAATTGACTCCTTGTCATCTTGACATTCAAACACAGTGCTATTAAGCCACAACCTTCACATTTCTTGTTCCAAAAAATAATACTAATATTAATGTCCCAAAATACAGCATTATAACTTAAAAGTCCCACAGTCCTCAAAAAATCCAAACAGTTTAAAAGTTTAAAATCTTTTGTAAAAGTCCTTTACCTTTGGGCTGCTGTAAACTTCAAAATAAGTTAAATAACATCTTATTTCAAAGGGTAAGAATTGGGAACACTTAAATCAAAACCAAAGCCCAGTATATTAGCTCATAACTGAGCAATTCCGATTCTCTCACAATCTTCTGGGCTCCAAAGAGCTTGAGCAGCTTCACTTCTCTGACTCTGCCATCAAACACACAGTTTATATGGTAGGCTAAGACCACTCCACCACACACCTACCACCCCCACTGGTAATCATCTCAAGGTCCTGGCATCCCCAATATGCTGGAGTCGCTAGTGACACTGAGGCTGCACTTTCATCAACAGGAGCTTCTGGCTTCTCAGGGTGCATAGCCTCCGGTTAATTCCATCCCAAACCTTTAATCTTGGGGGGGGGGCTATTCATTGCAACTGAGGCTGCACTTTTCTTAATGCCCTTTTCTGACCTCTCAGAATACCAAGCCTCAGGTGCTCTCTGTGACCCTTTCATGCCTTCAAAACCAATATCATGTAGGAGACTCTTACATATTTACAAGTCCTGATACCAGCTTGAAATGGAGCATCAGCCACTATCTGAACCACAGCTTCTGTGTGCTGACTTAGAAGAAATACTTGCCAGAATATTTCACCTTAAAAATGCTGTTCTCTTATTACTCACAGGTGATTTTTTTTTTCAGGCTTTGCTTACCATCATTGATTATCCCAGTAAAATGCAAATGGTTTCATGTTCAAATATTCCCAATTCATAATATATCACATAAGCAACTCTGATATAGTGTTTGCTTCCATTAAAAAGTCCCAAGCCAGGCCTCCATCATCCACATTTCTCTTCAGCATAATTGTATCAAGGACCAGAGAAATAGCTCACTAAGTTCAGAGCACTCAAAGGCTTTTCCAGTATAAAGTTTGAAAGGCTTCCACAGTCTTCCCAGACACATATCCTCAGGGCTGTGACAGCAATATCCGACTCCTGGTACTACAATCTGTATTAGAGTTCTCAAAAGAAACATAACTGATAATATTATCCTTCTATCTATTTATCTTTATAAATATATAGACAGATTAGATGTGATTAGGTTAGATTGGAATAGATTAGATTAGATTAGAATTAGATTAGATTAGATTAGATTAGATTAGATTAGATTAGATTAGATTAGATTAGATTAGATTAGATTGCAAGATACAGTCTGAGTAGTCAAGCAATGGCTGCACCTCACTGGGGAGACAGAGAATCCAGTAGTTGCTCAGTCAAGGAGGCTGGTTCTCTCAGCAATCACAATCTGGTACTGAAGGCCGAAAGTATTCCTCTGAAGAGGTTGGTTCTACTATCAGTGGCAGATTTCCACAGCAACAAGATGAAATTGCTAGTGAGAGAGAAGACAAGCAGACAAAAGGCAAAATGCGCCCTTCTGCCAAGAACTTTTACATGGGCTTACATGAGCAGATGAAGTCCAAAACTGGGTGAGTTTTACAGCTTCAAATCATCTAATCGAGAAAGTATTAACTACAATGAGCCTGTACAAGTGGCTGCAGCTAAGTTTGGGAAGGTGTCATCTGTCTATAGTGTACCTTTGAGAGGACAGTCCTATACAACATGAGGAGTAGAATGGTATGATAGGGCAGAGAGGGAGTAAGATTAGAGATAGCTAACCCCAAAGGGCTTTTGAAAACGTCATTCCAAACCTACTATTGAAGCTTCTCTCAATATATTTACAAATGATGTGAAAGTGCTTCAGTGCAATCATCCCATAACAACAGATAAACAGTTCTAATAGACCCGGAAACTGAAGCTCCAATGGCAAGAATGGCGTCTCTCCTTTGGTGTTGTTGACTAGAAAGATCCCGTAGACCTTCAAAAATTATTGACTCTTGCCTTTGCACTTAGTTACCCACCAGAATTTGATGATAAGACCCTATTGCTGAAGATACTGCACACCTGAATCCCAGAACAAAAAAAAAAGAAGAAAACTTCCTAGTGCTGACTTTGAAGCTGCCTCTCATCTGCCTAGCTTTCATAGTACAAGGGGGTATAGTGTATGTTATTGAAACCACAGTAGCAGTTTGCTATCCTCAGCCTTGCAATAGTGGCATGTATATTATGGGGGAGGAGCTGAAGGTGCCTGAGTGTGCAGAAAATAAGATACTGTGGCAGTGCTCAGCCTTCATGGAAACACCTAAATTGTAACTTTTCCCAAATCTCAAAGACCAATACAGAAGAGGGGGAAGAAAGATTTTAAGACAAGAGGACGTAGGGGAATAAAAGAAACTGTGTTTTCTGTCACTTCAGGATAGTTGTACATATGAACACACAGTGATCATGAAATCAGGCACAAGATTTGTTCAAACCTAAGCCAGAGAGGGACATACCATTGCAGGTACATGGTAGTACATCCTGCCCTATTGGCAATTGTTGTATTGGGAGGGGGAAAGTCAGTGTTGCTTTCTGGTTTGATGCCTCCTAGTGTGACCAGCCTCCAGAGTGTGGACTCACACCCAAGAGCACTCTGGAAGAACTTATTTGTACTTTAGCACTCATAATGCTAAATAAAATGCACAGATCTAAGAAAAAAAATTAATCAATATCCCAACCCAACTCTTCAGCCTAATAGCCTTAATGATCTTCACAGCAGAATACCTCTATTGGTGCAGTAGTGGAACAGTTACCTGAACAGCTTTCCTCTTTCTTTCTTTCTTTCTTTCTTTCTTTCTTTCTTTCTTTCTTTCTTTCTTTCTTTCTTTCTTTCTTTCTTTCTTTCTTTCTTTCGTCTTTCTGAGACAGGGTCTCCCTGCAGCCCCAGATGGCCTGGAACTCACTTTGTAGACCAGGCTCACCTTGAACTCACAGACATCAGCCTGCTTCTGCCTCAGGAGTGCTGGGATTAAATGCCTGAGGCAACACAAGGTTTCTAATTGGATTTAATCCCCTCTCAATTGGAATGAATTTATGGGTGGCAGTGTAAACTCAGTCAAATGCACATAGCAGAAGAGGTCATAGGGCCTAGAGAAAAACCTATCTCTGTTGTATCTCTTGATAATTGGAATCTCTTACCATATGCTTAACTGTCCAGTGTCTCTCTAACAGGATGCCAATTTTAGAATCTTGCTGATGAAGTGTACTATGGGAATATCCATAAAAGACACAGATACACACATTTACAGTTAATACACTTGCATATACATGCACACATATACACAAGAACACAAACCTGGACACACACACACACACACACACACACACACACACACACACACGTAGTGGTAATGTATTTGAAATAAATCAGAGGGAAAATGAGTAAAAGTTAAACAATGTGTTATACTTGATGCATATAGTTTTATTTCTTTTAATTATTTTGAAATAATATATTTTAGTGCTTTCTTTTTTGTTCTTTTATTTGCACCTATAATTTTTCCCAATGAAAACAAGCCAGGCAATATGGGCTCTTTTTTCATCCCTGGTAGCTAGACTTGTCTATCTGAGGTATCATTATTAGACCTTTCCCTGGATCGGAGCCCTGCCCAGATGGTTCCTATTACATGAAATTGTTTTTAAAAGTCATCAGGTACAATGTGGATGGAGATATGCCATGGAGTTAAGCAAGCCACTTTCATTACTGAGGAATGGAAATACCAAGTTGAACTTTATTTGTCCTGAACTACATTGTAGAAAGTTGATTTAGTCACAGACCTTGGACCACATAACACATGGTGAACTCTCTGATTACAAGTTATGTTGCCCAGCTGGTAAAATATCCATGGAAGTATTGAATACAGAGATACAGTTTGCTACTCAGGTTTTCAGGCTCAAGAGGAAAGAGTTGTGCCAAAGCTCATGAGGAATATTACCTTTTATTGTAAAGAAGTCCACATGCTTGGTAAATGCCATCCTCCCCCATTACTTCTTTTCCTGCTGCAATTGCTAATCATGGTTTTAATACTAATACAATCAACACAATTATTTTTTCCACTTCTCTTCAGTGTGCTATTCAGCACATTTATATGCAAATATTTGTCCTTAAAAGTCATCAGGTGTAATGTTGATGGAAATATTCCAGGGAGTTAAGCAAGCTATTTTCATTACTGAGGAATGGAAATACCAAGTTGAACTTTATTTGTCCAGAAATACATTGTACATTAGAAAATTAATCATGGTAGTTATTGCACACAATTAAAGATTAAGGAAATAGAAGATAATTTATACACACAGGAAAATGATCTAGGTAGTAAGCAGGCAATGTTTTAAAATATTAAAATGGGGCTGTGGTGAAGATGTTAAATCACAATCAATGGAATAATAGTAATCAGGGTTGTGGGAGAGTGGGACCAATTGATGGGTTAATCCATTATGTCCACTGCAACAGCATCTTCAACAGAAAAGTGGCCAAGAGAATTATGAAATTTTGGGTTGTTTCCTTCAAGCCAGAGGACAGGACATACCAACATTTTGTCCTGTGGTTCATTCTTTCTTCTGCTGACATCACTGTACTTGAAGGAACACTTTCAAATTTCTACTTTTCTCTATTTTGGAGGGCCAAAGTAGTTGACGAAAAACTAAGAGTTATTTAATTATCTTTTCTTTCATTTATTATGCCAGTTTTGGAGAGTACATTGCTTCTCTTCAGAATGTTGGTGATCATGATCCCTGTTATCAGCCTATTTTTGAGTTTTCAAGAGAAGTTGGAGATGGAAGACTCTCAACCCCAGGTTGATGGAGGTAAAAGTTCCCATATACTCTAGGTTTTACCTTATTTTCCCAATTTCTAGCAGACAAAGTTTTATTGCAAGCTTGGTACCGTTAACATTTTTTCCTGCATAGAATGCTATGAAGTGGTTGGAAACAGATTAATTTATGACAGCCTTTTGAAAGGCAAAGGGAAACTAAGAGAGGCAATTTCTACATGGAGGAAATAATACTTTCTGGGCCATTGGTCAGGATTTTCCAATTTTCAGTTATTTCACTTATTCTATAGAAATGCATTGAGAATAGGTACATTATAAGTAAGCCTTAGTGCGTTTGATGGGTCTGAAAAACCCCTTGAATTCCATTTATGCACCCCTCCATTAGTATTTTAAGATTATAATTGTGTTCCCACAATGAGTTTTTCTATATCAGTCACCGACAGTTGACAATCAGGGTGGCTTAGAAATGAACATTTTTACCTATCAAATTAGACTTATATATTTAATAATAGCTCAATGAAAGACACTGACAAAAGTAATTTGAGCACAATGCGGATTACCAGAATCTGCTTCTCATTATAATACATTTCCAGAGACCATTAGGAGGAAAACTAGGGATTTACAGGGCAATAGATAGGCAGTCATGGGCTTAAAGTTGATATTTTAAAGCTGATGTGAGAATTCTATATTCCCTTTAATACAATATTCTTTAGATCTTTCTTTTCAACATGAACTAAGGGAGATGCACAGCTCTGTATGCAGTAGAAAAATCCTTCTTTTTTCTTTCCCCAACTATGATGCCCTTTGCTAAGTGATTCAGTTCAGTGATGTTATGGCTGATAATTTTCCTGAGAGCACTGCACAGTGCATTCAGGTGGTGAAATTTCCTCTGTGAACCCAATAAGACTTGATGACTTCTACTTCTAAATACTTGTTTAGAATATTGTAATCCAGCTCTTAATTTTATCAGTAAGAAAACTGAGCTCTATGCACTACAAATCCTGACCTTGGGCAGTGGACCACCAATTTCAAAGTCAACCAACATTCCAAAATAGGAATTCTAAAAAAAAATACACAGTTAATGTTGTCTCATAGGGCTTTAAGACAAACGAATCTAGAAAAAGAACAAGCAGCTTTACATTAAAACTCCCAAAGCAACAAGAAAAAATGTTTCTAAATCCTAATCAAAATGGCAAATACTTTGAAGCATTATTGACTAGATATGTGCTAAGAGAAAGGAGACAATTATTAATCATCATTAAAGTTATGATATTGAGAAAGACAGGGATAAAATAGAAATCATGGTAAAATTAGCCTATCAGACAATTATAAATATTCTCGTATGTCTCTGGAATTAATTTTATTACACAGGAATGAATATTGGTAAGAAGTTGTTCATTGGAAACAATTTTCCACTCCAGGGCTGAGCATCTTAGAAGTAAGATACATTTCCTTACAACTCTAATATGTTTTCAATACCTTACAATAAGGAAAAGTGTATATTAAGAATCCAAGGATTCGTCAAATAAGTCTGTCTAAGCATCTGTGTTGAAGAAAGACAAGAAGGGAAAAGTATAGAAATAAAAAAAAAACAAGAAGTACCCAGAAAATCTTGTACACTGACAGATAAAAGGATGAAGTTCAACTTTTAGATTATCAAGCTCTGGACTAATGAAGATAAAACAAAATCAAGTGAAGCACAGATAAAACAAAATCAACTGAAGCACAGATCATCATTTTCTTGAACTTTTTTGTACTTTAGAATGGTACACAAATCTCTATTTAGAGAAACTCTGAATCTAAAGCATAGGCATGTTCATAGAAGGAATTTTATACTCCCAACAGGGGTTCATCAGAGATCACGCATCTCAATTCCAACTCCATCTTCTGGTTTATGGTATCTGCCCCAAAATATGATACTATTAAATACAAACATATGAAAAGTTTTTGCAACTGTAGGTAATTGCCTGATGTTCTATTTTTTTCTTCAGACAGTCTATCAATTATGTGCAGAAATAGGGCATGCAAATCAGTCCGAGACTAGGTTACTAGGAGAGGAGTGACTGTTGACTCTAATTACAAAAAATGGTGCATTTTATTTACAGTTGATGACTGATTATTTCCATCATTTTGAGGCCACAGTTTTGAGTAAATACTTTATGAGGCAGAAAGTTGGATGGTTGATGTGAGAGATAACAGAAAATCAGCTGCATGACCACAGTTTTGGTGTTGGCATTACAAATGTCACCCACTCTGACCAGTTTTCTACTGTGAGTTCCGGAAATCAAACTTAGGATCTGACATGTATGTGTCAAGCACTTTAGTCATCAAGCTATCCTCCCAGCAAAATACTTTTTTCTTTTAAGAAAAAAGTTGAAAAAGATACAGCATGTTGTAAAATTGAACCAATTTGGTTTAGTATATAAAACTCCTCTTCAAAAAGTTAGCAATGTAATTACTCTTTTGGTATGCTGATATTATACCTTTGCAATACATAGTCAGAAAGCAGAATTTTGGACCTGATAAACCTACTTTCAGTTTTCTGAGGAACTGCTATGTGATTTTCCAGTGAATAGACTGTTCTCAAGTTTAGCTAGCTACATTTTGTCAGGTACTTCTCATACTGATTAGCTTTTATTTTTTTTTTAATTTTCATTTTTTATTGATGCTTTGTGTATTTCATATATCATTTTCCAATTCAGTTCAGGCATATTTCCCTTTCCCTTCCCCCCACCCCACCTCACCCCATCCCAGATCATGCATTCTGCCATAACTGTCCTGCATCTTTCTCTTAGTTTTTTTTTTTTCATTTTTTAACAATAAGTGATAATTTATGAGTACAAGCATCCTTCATGTAAAACCAATTTGCAAGCAGTTGTGCCCAAACCCACACAGCCCATGGGTCCAACCATCCAGCAGGGGGGGCTTGTATGTTCAATCAAGTTGATCAAATGAGTGTCCTGATTAGCTTTTATCATAGTCTTTCTATTGGTATGAAAAGACATGCCATTGTGGTTTTGACTTGCATTTCCCTGGGGTTTGGTCATTTTGTGATTATTCCAAATAGTTTTTAGTCATCTGTAATTCTTCCTTTGTGAAATATCTATTTAGATCAAACTATTTAAATTTATCTAATGGATTATTCTCTTTCAAAATATATTTTTATTTTATATTATGTACTAGAGTGTATTGTCCGCATGAATCTAATTCTCTGTGTCATGTATGCTGATGGAAATCAAAAGAGTACATCTGATTCCACATAAATGGAATTATGGATGGTTGTTAGCTGCCACATGGCTGCTGGGAATAGAACTTGGGTTCTCTGCTAGAGAACACTGCATGCTAGTGTTATTAAACACTGAGCAGTCAACACTCCGGTTCTGCGAGACAAACCAACTCATGTCAGATATGGCTCGATATCATAATATCTGAATTTAAGCTATATTACAAAATCACCATAGCGCGCACGCACACACACACACACACACACACACACACACACACAAGATATAAACTGATGGAATGGAATAGAAGGTTGAAAGATAAACCTGTGAAGCTAAAACAATTTGAGACTTGGATAGTAACAGAAATATGCCAAAGGGAGAAAGGATATTTCCTTTATGAGCTGGAAACCTGGATATCAACATATACTCATGTAGAAGACTGAAGCTTCACTCTTCTCTTTTACCCTGAACAAAATATAAAACAAAATGTCTCAAAGAACTTAACATATGAAATTTGGAAACTACTATAGAAAATATCAGGGAAATGTTTGAAATTACAGGTAAAATATTTGTCTTCTTAAACTTATACAAATGAAGGCATAATTGTTTTTATGGAAGACTTTAGGGGAAATTGAGGAAATTCTCTCTTTCAATCTCTTTCACAAACACCACACACACACACACACACACACACACACACACACACACACACTGTGCCACAGGGAGTGTACAAAGGCCAGGGAAATGGACCTTCAAAATTTGATTGTTAGCCTTGTAAACAATTCTATCTTTTAAAAATATAATATTTTATTGATGTTTTTTGGATTTCAGACATCGTTTTTCATTTCAATTTAGACATATTCCCCTTTCCCTTCCCCCCTCCCCACCTCAGTTCATGCATTCTCTATACATGTATGGCATGTTTTTCTCGGGGCAGAATTTAACTAAATGAGTCCATTTTTTTCACCCAGTTCTTATGTTGTTGTGGTCCCCCCCAAATGTAGTGCTCCAAAATATGCCTATATTCGCGTCATATATGTACCATAATTATGTCCTCCAGGAATAAACTGCAGGTTAACTCTGATATATGTTTAGGAGTTCACATTTTTCCCTTTAATTTTATAGTACTCTAAAATATGAATATATACCTTCTGCACATATGCATTAATTACCATGTCTGAAAGTAAGGGGTAAGTTAATTCGAGGGCTTTAAGAGATTCACATTATAATATCACAGTTGCTTTCAGATAGAAAGAAGTATAAAAGTAACGTTGCTCAGATTGCCTTTCAATTGAGGGACTTGGTTCTAGCAGCCACAAAGGGGGAAACCAGTCCCTGTTTTTTTTTTTTTTTTGGGGGGGGGCTGTGTTACTTCACTTGGCATAATGGCTTTGAGTTGCATACATTTACCTGAGAAGTTCATGATGTCATCTTTGTTTATTGCTGTATAGAACTCCATTGTGTATATGTACCACGTTTTTGTTATCCACTCATCTGTTGAGGTGCGGGTTGAATCCAGCTCTTTGCTATTGTGAAGAGAGCTGTGATAAACATAGATGTGCATGTATCTTTGCAGTAGGATGAGTCTTGTGGGTATATACCCAGGAGTGGTATGGTTGGGTCAGGTGGTAGGCTCATTTTGAGTCTTTTAAGGGTTCTCTACACTGCTTTCCATATTGGTTGTAAGAGTTCACATGCCCACCAGCAGTGAATGAGTTTTGTCCTTTCCCCACAACCTCTCCAGCATTTGGTGTCTTTTATTTTCTTGATCTTTCCCAGCCTTATTGGAGTGAGATAATATCTTAGAGTGTATTTAGTTTGCATTTCCTTAACTATTAAGGAAGTTGAACACATTTTAAGATGATTCTCAGTCATTTTTACTTCCTCACTGCTGAAGTCTCTGTTCAGCTCTTTACTCCATCTTTTGAGTAGGTCATTTGTTTTCTTCCTATATATTCTGGATGTTCATGCTCTGTCAGATGTATCAATGGTAAAGGTTTCCTCCCACTCTGTGGATTTTCTTTTCACTTCCTTGATTGTTTCTTTGGATGTACAGAAGCTTTTGAGTCTGATGAAGTCCCACTTGTCAGCTGACCTTATTTCCTATGTGGCTGTTGTTTGATTTAGAAAGTATTTTCTTACTCCTATATTCCATAGATTGCTACCAACTTTTTCTTCTATCACCTTAGTTTCGGGTTTCACATTGAGATCTTTCATCCACTTGGAATTGATTTTTGTACAGGGTGAGAGGTAGGGGTTTAATTTTGTTCTTCTACATGTGGTGATCCTGTTTTGGCAGCACCATCTGCTGAAGATGCTTTCTTTCCTCCAGTGAGCTTTTTTGGCCCCTTTATCAAATATGAGGTGGCTGAAATTGTATGAGCTCAAGTTTGGATCTTCAGTTTTCTTCCATTGGTCAATGGGTCTGTTATTGTGCCAGCACCAGGCTGTCTTTATGACTATAGCCCTGTAATGTAGGTCTGAGGTGATCCCCCCTGTATTGCATATTTCACTCAGGGATTCTTTAGATAGTCCATATCTTTTGTTTTTCCATATGAATTTAAGGATTTTTTTCCAAGTCTGTGAAGAAATTCATAGGGATTTTGTGATTGCACTGACTCTCTATATTAATTTGGATAGAAAGGAAATTTTTACTATATTGTTTTTTCCCATCCATGAGCATGGGGAATTTTTCCATCTTTTCATGTCATTTCAATCTCCTTCTTCAGGGGTTTAAAATTTTTGTTGTAGATATTTTGGTATCTTTGTTTAGATTTGTTCCCAGGTATTTTTAAAAAACAATTTTTTTTCTTTTTTTTTTTAATTTTTATTGATGCTTTGTGCATTTCATACATTTTTTTCATTTTTTTTAAATTTTTTTTTATTTTTAAGGGATTCTACAATACAATGACACAGTTGTTTGCAGATAACAATGATGTTACTCAGTATGTCATACAATTAAGTAATTGGTGCATTTTGCAAGTATCTATGTCCAAATTTTGAACAACCCAAGGTTCCCATAGTCCAGTTGGAGAAGCTTGTATGCACAGGCATGTTGATCAATCAGGTGTCCAGACTATATTCCTATAGTCTCATAATTCACCCCTATCTCTCCACAGCCCTTACAATCTACCACGCCTCCTCTTCCGCAGTTTGTTCCCTAGGCTTTGGGAAAGGGGCACAAATGGGTGAGAAGAAAACAGTCTAATTTCTTTGGAGTTGTCATTTTGGACTCCGGTCTGTTCAGTTTGTTTCTCTTCACGGATTGACAGCTTTCACAGTGATACCCTTTTCAGTCCTTAATGGAAAATTTTTTTTATTAATTTTATTTATTTCAATATGTGTACGAATGTACTGTCTGCATGCAAGTTTGTGCACCCGTGTCGTGCAATGCCGCGGAGATCAGAAGAGGGTGTTGGACTCCCCTGGAATTGGAGTTCTCCTGGAATTGGAGTTCCAGACGGTTCTCGGCCACCATGTGGGTGCTGGGGATCGAACCCGGGTCCTCTGTAAGAGCAGTCAGCGCTCTGCTCTTAACCGCTAGGCCATTCCTCCAGCCCCTATTGCCAGGTATTTTTAAGGCTATTGTAAGCTGGAATGTCTCCTTATATTCTTTCTCCACTTGCTTGTTTTTGGTGTAAAGATAAGCTTTTGTTGTTTACTTTTTTTTTTTCTAGGTTAATTTTGTGTCCTGCCACTTTGCTGAAACTCTTGTTTCTAGGAATTTTCTGGTGGAATTTTTAGCATCCCTCAGGCAAACTATCTTATCATATGCAAACAGGGATAGTTTTACTTCCTCTTTTCCAATTAGTAATCCTTTAATTTCCCTTTCTTTCCTTATTGACATATCAAGCATTTTAAGCACTCTATTGAAGAGGAGTGGCCATAGGGAGCAGACTTGCCAGGTTCCTGTCTTTAAGGGGAACACTTCTAATTTTTCTCCTTTAGGATGATGTTGGCTGTGGGTCTATTGTATAAAGCTTTGATTTTATTTAGGAATGTTCCCTTCAGTCCAATTCCCTCTAGAACTTTAAACATGAAGTGATGCTGGATCTTGTCAAAGGCTTTTTCTGCATCAATTGAGATGATTGGGTGATTTTTGTCTTTCAGTCCATTTATGTGTTTTATGATATTTATTGATTTACATATGTCCAACTATCCCTGCATTTCTGGTATGAATCCAACTTGATCATGATGATATTTTTATGGGAGTCTGTATGTGCTTAGCAAGTATTTTGTTGAGATACTTTGCAATTGTGTTCTTTAGTGAGGTGGGTCTGTAGTGTTCATTTTGGTTGTGTCATTGCATGGTTTTGGTGTTAGAGTGATGCTGGTTTCATAGAAGGAGTTTGGAAGATTTCCTTCTGTTTGGATCTTTCTGAATAGTTTGAGTAGTAATGGTTGTAAGAACCCTTTAAATGTTTTAAAGAATTCTGCTGTGAAACCATCTGGGCATGGGCTTTTTCTAGTTGGAGGTTTTTATTACATCTTCAGTTTCCTCAGATGTTATGGGTCTGTTTAAACTGTCAACCTCTTCTTGGTTAAGCTTTGTGGGCTCACAGGATTTCAGATATTCATTAATTTCTCTTAGGTTTTCAAACTTAGTAGAATATAGATTTTTGAAGTATTCTCATATGATTGTCTGGACCCTTTCTTTTTATGTTGTGAAATTTTCCTTTTCATTATGAATACTAGCAATTTGGGGTTGCTCTTTTTTTCTTTTGGTTAACTGGGCTAGAGGTCTGTTTATCTTGTTTATCTTTTCAAAGAACCAGCTTTTGGATGCATTGAATTTTTGTATTGTTTTCTTTTTTCTATTCTTTGATTTCTGCTCTGAGCTTTTGTTATTTCTTCCTGTCTGTTGGGTTTAGGGTCCATTTGTTGTCATCTCTCAAGTGTTTTTAGCTGTAGTGTTAGATTATTTATTTGTTCCCTTTCTGGTTTTTTTAATGTGGGCACTTAGGTTTATACATTTCCCTCTTAGAATTGTGTTTAATGTACCCTACAGGTTTTGTTGGGTTGTATTGTCCTTTTCATTTATTTCCATGAATACTTTTATTTCATTCTTTATTTCTTCCCTAACTCATTCATTATTCAGTATTGTGTTGTTTAGTCTCCATGTGTTCTTATAGCTAGTAGGGCTTATTCTGGTGTTAATACTGAGCTTTATTTTCCTGTGGTCTGAAAGAATGCATGAAATTATTTCAATCCTTTTAAATTTGTTGAAGTTTCTTTTGTGTCCCAGCATGTGTTCGATTCTGGAGAATGTTCCTTGGTGTACTGAGTAGAAAATATGTTCTCTGGGGTTTGGGTGGAATATTCTGTAGATGTCTGTGAGGTCCATTTGTTGTATTGTATTATTCAGTTCCAATGTCTCTCTGTTTATTTTTTGTCCATTTTATCTGTCCAAAAGGCTCAGTGGGGTATTGAAGTTCCTCACTATTTGTGTGTTGAGATTAATCTATGTCTTGAGCACCTGTAGAATTGTGTTTATATAGTTCTTTGCACCTGAATTTGGTGCATAAACATTTAGGACTGTGAAGTCTTCCTGGTTAATTGTTCCTTTAATAAGGCTGTAATGGCCCTCTTTGTCTCTTCTGATTGACTTTACTCTGAGGTCTATTTTGTCTGATATTAGAATAGAAACTCCTGTTTCCTCTTTGGTACTTTTGCTTGGAATATTTTTTTTATATCCTTTCACCTTGAGTTGGTTTCTATCCTTGAGGGTGAGATGGGTTTCTTGTAGACAATATATAGATGGACATTATTCCTCATCCATTCTCCCAGTCTATGTCTTATGATTGGGGAGTTTAAACCATTAATGTTTAAGTTAATTATTGAGAGATGTGTGTTGCTTCCTTTCAATTTATTCTTTGTTTGCATTCTTGGTCTAGCTTTGTATTTAGGCTGTTATCTTTTATTAGTTTCTCTCTTTAGTTGATGGTAATATTTGTTCTTTCCCTCTGTTCTTTGAATTGCTTTGAGCATTTTCTGCAGTGTTAGTTTTCTTTTTTGACATGTATTCTTTCATTTTGTTTATGTCATGAAATATTTTTCTTTCTCCTTCAACTATAATTGACATTTTTGCTGGGTATAGTAGTCTAGGTTGGCATCTAATGTCGTTTAGCACTGGGAATACTTTGGTCCACATTCTTCTGTCTTTCATAGTTTGCATTGAGTAATCAGCTTTAATTCTGATGGGCTTCTCCTCATATGTAATTAGTTGTTTTTCTCTTGTGGCTTTCAGTATTTTGTCTGTTTTGAGCATCTAGTGTTTTAACTATAATATGGCATGGGAAATTTCTTTTCTGGTCTTGTCTATTTGGTGTTCTATGTGCTTCTTGTATTTGTATAGGTTTGTCTTTTTTTCAATTTGGGAAATTTTTCTTCTATTATCCTGTTGAAGATCTGATCTAATCCATTGTCTTGGGATTCTTCTCCTTCCTCTAGTCATATGATGAGGAGATTTGGTCTCTTCATAGTATCCCACATTTCCTAGTTATTCCACTCTTTTTTAATTTTTTATAATCTTTACTTGAGCATTTTAGTTGTTCTGTGTTACCCTTCAGGTCTGATACTCTATTTTCTTTTTTTCAATTTTTTTTAAATTTTATTTATTTTGTATGTGTATAAATATACTGTCTGCATGTAGGTTTGTGCACCCATGTCGTGCAGTGCCACGGAGGTCAGAAGAGGGTGTCAGATTCCCCTAGAACTGGAATTAAAGACAGTTCTCAGCCACCATGTGGGTGCGGGGGACTGATTGAGCCCGGGTCCTCTGCAAGAGCAGTAGGTGCTCTTTATCACTAGGCCATCTCTCCAGCCCCTGATATTCTATTTTCTGATTCATCCATTGTGCTTCTGAGGCTTCTCCCATCCTTCCCTGTTGATTGGATGAATGTTCAGTTTCGTTTTTCACTTCTTCCCGTGATTTCTTTCATATTTCTATTTTCTTTTGGGGGTTATCTTTCTCTACTTGTAGCTGCTTGGTTCGCTGGTCTGTTTCTCTTTCATTTCAATCTTGGATCTTTTCAGTGTTTCTATTTCCTTCCAGAGTTTGTCATTCTCTCCCTGTAGTTCTTTTTGGAGTTTGTGTTTCTCTTCCTCTAGTTCTTTTAGCAGTTTGTCATTTTCTCCCTTTAGTTCTTTCCCAAGTTTCTCATTCTTTCTTTTTAGATCCTTCCTGAGGTTTTCATTTCCTCCCTTTAGTTCTCTGATTTGTTTTTTTATATTCTTTGGTTTCTTTGAATATGTCTACAATTGTTCTTCTAAGGTCCATGTCTTGGTTTCCTTACAGGGAGATCTCTAGTTGTAGGAATCTTCTGTAGGACTGATAGAGTTCATTGTAGACTTATAAAGAGCTTTTCCCATGTTGTTTTTTCATTGTGTCTTTGGCATGTGAATTTTTTCTGTTAGTTTTTGTTTTTTGGTTCTGTTTTTTGTTTGTTTGTTTGTTTGTTTGGATTCTGGTGCCTCAATGTTGGCTGCACAGACTAGAAAAAACTAACACTGTGCCTGCTAGATCATCAGCACCAGACACCACCAGCTTCAGCCATCTGTCTCCTGACCCACAGAGATGTGCGGGATCTGAAATCACAGAGTCCATTACTATGAATACCATTGTGTATTTCCCACCACATTGCAAGGTACTTTCTTTAGTACTGAGATAAATTTAATTATTCTGTACATTGCTTCTTCAAGACATTTTGTTACAATTGTGAGAAAAGTAACAAATTCACGTATTACTATGGAATATTAAATACATATTATTGAATATTAAATAGTATATAAGTATATAACAAAATCAGTGTATTATTTAAGGTTTCATGCTATTGAGAAAAATGTCCATTATTGGGTTAATACACATACATACTTATCTTGAGTCATTTCTTGAATATATGAAACCTCTTTATGTAGAAGATATTTTATAAAGAATCTCAGTATGTTTTGAGTAATTTTCCTTGGTTCATGTAAATGTTTTTAAAGAAGTGTGAAAATTAATCTACACATTTAATTTTTCTTTTGTATTACTTTAGGTTTCTATGAAAGACATCTATTTTCTGATAATCTGGAAAAATCAATCCTGATTCTTTGATTTAGTGAGACAAGTACTGACTTAATATTTTATGACAAAAAGCACATTGTACATGTTTTTCTAATTTATTCAAAAGATTAACATAATGAAAGTATACCTCTCTATCTTTTTTTATGTGAGATTTAGGTGAATGAGATTCACTTGGAAGATAGAAGAGAATAAATAAAACTATATTGTATTTTGAGCTCAGCTGTCAGAGAGCACAGTGAGGACAGGAGATTTTAAATGTCCTACATAATTTATTGCTAGTTGCATTCACGTATAATAAATTCTATAATTATTCTGATCAAAGATTTTTCTAAATCATGAAATTGACATTAAAATTGCTCAAGGTCATACAGATAGCAAGTTCTATAATTGAAATTTGAAACCAGGGAGTAATTAGGGAAAGCTCTATATTTCAATCTTAAAATATAATAAATGCACAGTTTCACTATAATTCTGGGGTTCATTCAAAAAAGCTGTAACACCAGGCATGGTGGTATATGCCTTTAATCCTGGCACTTGGGAGGCAAAGGCAGATGGATTTCTATGAGTTCAAGGTCAGCCTGGTCTACAGAGTGAGCTCCAGGACAGCTGGGACTAAAGGGAGACTCTGTCTGAAAAGTACCAATAAAAAAATAGCTGTAACACAATAAGACCAAAATGTCTTTAGTATATTAACAACTATAACACACTAAAGAAAGATTATGCATTCACAAAACAAAGACACTATGAAATAAATTCTAGAGAAAAATGGTGTATTTATATAACAAAGAAAGAAAAAAAATTTGATGCAAATAGCTTTGTAGCCTAGATATATAAATACATAACTTTCATGTAATTTACATACTTTGTATCAATTTTTGTTAATCATCTAGATGCTTGAATGGAATAGTATGAACACTGGGACAAGGTCATTTAAAATCACAAGCATACATACATACACATATATGAACCATATTCACATGAAGGCATTATGATCATAAATCACACATGCATAAATTCTAGTCTCTAAGTAAAACACAAGTGAGCCAAATTCATAGATTAGCTTAATTAATGTGCAAGAAGTCTATGTGACAATAATAAAACACAGGCAAATTTCCTGTGCAAGATTCAAGAATTATAACACTTGGGGCTTTGTAATCCAGATAGTTGTTGAACCCTACTGTCTCCTCCCCACCAATCCTGGGCATTGTGGAAGGATCTAAACAAACATGTCTTATCAAACCACACATGCTAGCAACTTGTGAAAAGAGTAACATGAAATAATTAAAAATCAATCTTGATAAAACACTGAAGATTGGGGATTTCAGGCAAAAGGTGGCCCGACTTTATCTTTCCATTTTCATAATGTGAATATGCCCACGGTACCTCTGAAATCAATCTTAGTTTGCCCTTGGGAAGGCAGTGAACTGACAATGGTGGTATGTTATCTATGAAAAACATTTTTTTTACAGATGATAGAAAACGTTTTTCTTTTTCTAAAAGTAAAGAGATATTTTTTTTTTATTTCCAAAAGAGAAAACTGGGAAGACAAGAGGTAGCCTAATTATTCCTTAGTTATCTTCATACTTTTTTCTTTTTTTTTTAATTTATTTTATTTATTTTTTTTATATGAACATTAGTATCTTTAATTTTACAGTCCTAATGGATTTTCAGTAGAATTTAACAAGGTACTCAAGGCGTTATATCCCATAAGGCATAATTTCTCATAAATGGAGCCTTGCTTTATGTTGCCAATCCTTTGCAGCATTTGTACTTATTTTTTTTTCTAATTAAATTAGTTTTTATTGATGCTTTGTGCATTTCATACATTTTTTCCAATTCAGTTCAGGCTTATTTCCCTTTCCCTCCCCCCCCCACCCCATCCCAGATCATGCATTCTGCCATAACTGTCCTGCATCTTTCTCTCAGTTTTTTTTTTTCATTTTTAGCTATAAGTGATAATCCATGAGTACAAGCATCCTTCATGCAAAACCTATCTGCAGGCTGTTGTGCCCAAACACCTACAGCCCCACCATCCAGTGGGGGGTGACAGGTTGTTTGTTCAATCAAGTTGATCAAATGAGTGTCCAGACTACATTGCTGTAGTTTCACCATTCACCCCAATCGCAGCCCTTACATTCTACCACGCCCCCTCTTCCGCAGGTTGTTCCCTAGGCTTAGAAAAGGGGCACAGGTGGATGAGAGGTAAAACAGTCCACTCTCTCTGGAGCTGTTGACTTGGACTCTGGTCAATTCTGGCTGTTTCCTTTCATGGGCTGACAGTTTGTCCAGGAATAACCTTTCGATCCTACTAATGAAGAACAAGCAATTAGATATATAGGTATTTAAGCAGCACTAATAGTTATGGTAGGTTACTTTAGCATAGACACATGTTTGGATATGTTAATCCATGAATTACAATTTTCCCCCCTGTTAAATATGACAGGGTCTTACTGTGGCTTATAACATCTCCTAACCTGTAGAGGATGTAAGCTTGTGGCATCAGCCATGGGTTATTTCTCCAAGGGGAGAGCCAATAGCCAATTAGATTTGGGATATACAGGCACATGGCTGCCTCTGCTGCACAGTATTTCCAGGCAGGTGAGGTGTAGCTGGTGCTGACGGTGGAGTCTTGCTTGACTCAGGGAGACCCATATTTGCTTTATTGGTTTAGTGGCCTTTGGTAACACTCTCTGGCATTCCAGAGGCCATCTGTACACTTGCATGTGTGGTCTCAATACATCCCTCCCATGTTAACGTCAGGTCTTCGGCAGCAGGGTCTTATTGCCTCTCCTCCTGTAGGTATCCCAACTTAGAGGCAAGGAGCCCTTACCTTTTGTGGGGCCTTGGATCCCCTGGCCAACATCCACCTGGTAGAACAATCCATTGCTGATGTCAGAGCTCCTGTATTAATATATTTTGCCTGAGTGCATAGCCCTAGGACTTTAGTATTATATTTGGTTCTGAACAGAGAGTAATCCCTTCCACAGTTCCCATGTCTAGTAGTCAATTAAAGAAAGCAGTTTTACCGGTTTTATAAGAGATTACCTCTACAATAGTTGTCTCCAATTTACAGTTGGGGAGCGACCTCATCATTGTCATATTTCTCCTTGTTCTATGGGTGGGAAGGCAAGGAAGTCTCTCATATCAGAACCTTTGTGGCACCTAGAAGGTAAGTTTCATTAGGACTCATTATAACTAGTTGTTACATGTAGGATCCACAGAGGGGTTCGATGTTTATGGCAATCTGAGGCTTTTCTTCCTTTGAATGTTCAGACGGGTCAGCCTTTCCGTTGCCACTTTTTGGTACATCCTACTCAATGCAAACCTGTATCTTTTCTTTCTCAGCCGTTAAGTTGGTGACGTTTTGTCCTGTTGGAACAAACAAATCTTTTCCCATAGTTAGTTTTAAGATTTGAATTGCAAGGGTTTGATGAAAAGGTTTCATGTCTTTCTGTATCCCCCCCCCTTTTTTTTTAGCGTATGAGTCTCCAGAAGATAGTTGTATTATACATGACTATAGGGTGGAGTCAAGGCATAGATTTCATCAAATTCACCCATGTTGTTTTGGGTGACTATATATGATTAACTTGGGAAGCAAACTTAATTTTTACGTTAAATCATCTTAAAGAGAATGCTACAAGGTGATACTGTACAACAGAGAAATTATAGAGAACATTTGTATGTGTCAATCCCAAAGTTCTTGCTCTACAGATTTTATGTAAAGCAAATGTGGGCAACAGCGAATTATATCTCCATTTAATTCAGATGCATTACCATTTTTATCAGATTCTGTAAACCAATGTTGTTTAATATACACATGTTTACTTTTACTTTTACTAAGTCCTAAAACACCATGTGTCCTGTAGACAGTGTCTAGGCGAAACTGGGTACTTGCTGAGCTCACGTCAATTAAATATGCCTTAATCGAATATACACCCGTGTCCCTCTCCCACCCATCCCCCCTTTCCAATTCACCATTTCAGTCCATTTTCTGATGCAGTCTTTCTGTTGTTCTTTTACTATGCCTCCCTCTCCATGAGAAATATTTATATCTGGGTTGTTGGTACTAGCATCCACATATGAGGGACACCATTTGTCGTTTGTTTTTCTGGGACTGTGTTACTTCACTTAACATAATGTCTTCCAGCTCCATCCATTTACCTGCAAATTTCATGATGTTGTCCCTCTTTACTGCTGCATAGTATTCCATTGTATACATGTACCACATTTTCTCTATCCACTCGTCAGTTGAAGGGCACCTGGGCTGGTTCCAGCTTTTTGCTATTGTGAACAGAGCTGCAATAAACATAGCTGTGCATGTATCTTTGCAGTAAGTTGTGTCTTGTGGGTATATACCCAGGAGTGGTATGACTGGGTCAAATGGAAGGCTCATTTTGAGTCTTCTAAGGGTTCTCCACACTGCTTTCCATAGTGGCTGTACAAGTTTACATTCCCACCAGCAATGGATGAGTGTTCCCCTTTCCCCACAACCTCTCCAGCACTTGGTATCATTCATGTTCCTGATCCTAGCCAGTCTTATTGGAGTAAGGTGATATCTCAGAGTGGTTTTAATTTGCATTTCCTTAATTATCAGAGATGTTGAACACTTCTTAAGATGTTTCTCGGCCATCTCTAACTCCTCCTCTGTGAAGTCTCTATTCAGATCTTTGCTCCATCTTTTGAATGATTCATTTGTTTTCTTTCTTCTTTGTTTTTTGAGTAGCTTGTATACTCTGGAAATTAATGCTTTGTCAGATGTATCTGCTGTGAAGGTTTCCTCCCACTCTGTGGGTCTTCTCCTCACTTCCTTTATTGCTTCCTTTGATGTACAGAAGCTTTTGAGTTTAATGAGGTCCCATTTGTCAATTGTCGATCTTATTTCTTGTGCAGCTGCTGTCTGATTTAGGAAGTCTTTTCCTACACCTATGTCTTGTAGTCTGCTGCCAAGCTTCTCTTCTATCACCTCCAGAGTTTGGGGTTTCACGTTGAGGTCTTTGGTCCATCTGGAGTTGACCTTTGTACAAGGTGAGAGGTAGGGGTTTAATTTCATTCTTCTACAAGTGGTGATCCAGTTTTGCCAGCACCACTTGCTGAAGATGCTGTCTTTCTTCCATTGTGTCTTCTTGGCCCCCTTGTCAAATATGAGGTGGCTGAAATTGTATGAGCTCAGGTTTGGATCTTCAGTTTTATTCCATTGGTCAACTGGTCTGTTTTTGTGCCAGTACCAGGCTGTCTTTATGACTATAGCCCTATAGTATAGTTTGATGTCTGGTATAGCGATCCCCCCTGTATTGCTCTTTTCACTCAGGGTTGCTTTGGCTATTCGGGGTCTTTTGTTTTTCCAAATGAAATTGAGGATTTTTTTTTCCAGGCCTGTGAAGAAACTCTTGGGGATTCTGATTGGGATCGCATTAAATCTGTACACTAGTTTGGGTAGGATGGACATTTTTACTATATTTATTTTCCCAATCCATGAGCATGGGAGGTTTGTCCATCTTCTGATGTCTTCCTCAATTTCCTTTTTCAGGGGTTTAAAATTTTTGTTGTAGAGATCCTTGGTGTCTTTGGTTAGGTTTGTTCCTAGGTATTTTATTGTTTTTGAGGCTATTGTGAGTGGGAAGGTCTCCTTGTAGTCCTTCTTCAATTGCTTGTTGTTGGTGTACAGAAAGGCTACTGATTTTTCTAGGTTTATTTTGTATCCTGCCACTTTACCAAAGCTCTTAATCGTTTCTAGGAGTTTTCTGGTGGAGTTCTTAGCATCCCTTAGGTAGACAATCATATCATCAGCAAAAAGGGATAGCTTGACTTCCTCTTTTCCAATTAGAACTCCTTTAATTTCCTTTTCTTGCCTTATTGCCCTAGCTAGGGTTTCTAGCACTATATTGAAGAGGAGTGGTGACAGGGGGCAGCCTTGCCGAGTTCCTACCTTTAAGGGGAATGCTTCTGTCATTTCCCCATTTAGGATGATATTGGCTGTGGGTTTTCTGTATATGGCTTTGATTACATTGAGGAATGATCCCTCCAGACCAATTCCCTCCAGGACTTTAAACATGAAAGGGTGCTGGATTTTGTCAAAGGCTTTCTCCGCATCAATTGAGATGATGGCGTGGTTTTTGTCCTTCAGTCCATTGATATGTTTGATGATGTTTATTGATTTTCGTATGTTGAACCATCCCTGCATGTCTGGTATGAATCCAACTTGGTCATGGTGGATGATTTTCTTGATGTGAGTCTGTATGCGATTTGCCAGAATCCTGTTTAGAATTTTGGCATCTGTGTTCATTAGGGAGATGGGTCTATAGTTCTCCTTTTTGGTTGTATCTTTCCCTGGTTTTGGTAGTAGCGTAATGCTGGCTTCATAGAAGGAATTTGGGAGAAGTCCCTCCATTTGTATCCTTCTAAACAATTTAAGTAGTAATGGTTGTAAGTCTTTACGAAATATTTTATAGAATTCTGCCGTGAATCCATCCGGGCCTGGGCATTTTTTGGTTGGGAGGCTACTTATTACATCTTCGATTTCTTCCTGTACTATTGGTCTGTTTAGGCTGTCGATCTCTTCTTGGTTGAGCTTTGGTGATTCCCAGGATTTCAGATATTCATCCATTTCTTCTAGGTTTTCAAACTTAGTAGAATATAAGTTTTTGAAGTAGTCCCGTATGATTGTCTGGATCTTTTCATTGTCTGTTGTGATATTTCCCCTTTCATCACAGATTCTATTGATTTGGAGTTGTTCCCTCTTTCTTTTGGTTAACTGGGCTAGAGGTCTGTCTATCTTGTTTATTCTCTCAAAGAACCAACTTTTGGATTCATTGATTTTTTGTATGGTTTTCTTTGTTTCTATTTCATTGATCTCTGCTCTGATTTTTGTTATTTCTTCTTGTCTGCTCCGTTTAGGGTTCATTTGTTGTTGTCTCTCAAGTATTTTTAGCTGCAGTGTTAGATCGTTCACTTGTGCTCTTTCTGTTTTTTTAATGTGGGCACTTAGAGCTATAAACTTCCCTCTTAGGATTGCTTTAAGAGTGTCCCATAGATTTTGCTGTGTTGTTTTATCATTGTCATTCAGTTCCAGGAATGTTTTTATTTCTTTTTTTATTTCTTCCTTGACCCACTCATTATTCAGGAGAGTGTTGTTTAGTCTCCATGTGTTCCTGTAGGTTGTAGGGTTTATTCTGGTGTTGATATTGAGTTTTATTGCACTGTGGTCTGATAGAATGCATGAGATTATTTCAACCTTTTTATATTTGTTGAGTTTTTCCCTGTGTCCCAGTATATGGTCTATTTTGGAGAATGTTCCATGAGGTGCTGAGTAGAAAGTGTATTCTCTGGTGTTTGGGTGAAATATTCGGTAGATGTCTGTGAGGTCCATTTGGTGTATTGTGTCATTTAGTTCAGATGTCTCTCTGTTTATCCTTTGTCCTGTTGATCTGTCTAGAGGACTTAATGGGGTATTGAAGTCCCCTAGTATTAGTGTGCTGGGGTTAATCTGTGCCTTGAGATCCTGAAGAATTGTCTTTATAAAGTTTGGTGCACTGATGTTTGGTGCATATATATTTATGATTGTGAAATCTTCATCGTCAATTGTTCCTTTAATAAGGATGTAATGGCCCTCTTTGTCTCTTTTGATTTCTTTTGCTTTGAAGTCTATTTTGTCTGATATTAGAATAGCCACACCCGCTTTCTTTTTGGTACCATTTGCTTGGAATACTTTCTTCCAACCCTTCACCTTAAGTTGGTGCCTATCCTTGAAATTGAGATGGGTTTCTTGTAGACAGCATATAGATGGGTTTTGTTTCCTAATCCATTCTCCCAGTCTATGCCTTTTGATTGGGGAGTTTAGCCCATTAATATTTAAGGTTACAATTGAAAGATGGATGTTGCTTCCTTTCACTTTATTATCCATTTGGACTTCTAGCCTTTGATTTTGCTCCTATGGTTATGTTTTTGTTAGTTTCTTTTCCTAGGTGTTTGAGGATTGTTGCTCCTCTCTTCTGCCCTTTGAATTGCTTCAAGTATTTTATGAAGAGTTGGTTTTCCAGACATGTATTCCATCATCTTGTTTATGTCATGGAAGATTTTACTTATAAAACACATTAGTCCGGAATATTTTCTACGTGATAATCTCCCAGGTAGCTATGGCAAACACTTTCATAGCTTGAGTTCAGCATACTGCATCAAGGACATAACAATGGTTATGACTGGGGAATTCCACCTCCCCCTCCCACAGCCTCCTACTACATCTTCCAAGGCCCTTTATTGGTGGTATGTTTCCATCTCTGAAAAGAGTCTTCACTATCCACAGTGAGTCTGAGTCTGACCATTCCTTATTCCTGTTAGTTGAAGTATTCCTCCTGCCTTATCCACAGCTCCAGGATGATTGTATTATGGAAGATTATGGAAATCAAAGCAATTCTATGGTAAATTACTACTTAACTATTTGTTACATTCAGAAAGAGGTTTTTTACTGGTAAGTAGAACGTGCATGCAGTAACTACTAATTTTTTCAGCTCCAAATCCAGAAGGAAAAAAGAAAATAATGTAATCTATTTGGGGTTCTCTTCAAACAACAGCAACTTTTGCTGAAAAATTGGTTGTAAAATGATAGTCTACTATTATTAAAGTCAATAATGTGCCACAAAATATGTCCACTATTGAATAATATGATTATATAAGGAGATCCTCAATGATAAAGCCAAACAATCTAAATATCTGTGGAATATTTGTTATGAACCAGTTGACAATGGAAAGGAAAATCATTCAACTTGATTCCAAATTGCCACTGGTTGTAAAGCACAAGAGGCAATCCTGGATTATAATAGCTACACATTATAAAAGTATAAATGTTACATAAGCTAGAATGTAAAATAAATAAAGGGTTGGCTATGGCAGCAGATAATTATAGTCCTGGGATACCACAAACCTAAACAAGAATACAATGACATTCAATTCAATGGGAGATAATTCTTCCTGCAGGAAAATATGTGCAATGCTGGCTTCATGCATATGTGACCTATGAAGCCACACAGGGATCACTTAGGAACTCAGGTGCCCACCTTAAACCTCTGCTGTTATCAACTTAATATTCTCAATAATGTTTGATTATGAGTTTGCATGTTTAACTTTGCTCTCAGGACCACAATGCATCTGCTAATTTCAAGACTCCAGCCTGACAAGGAGATCTGTAAATCTACTTTGATTTTACCTGAAATGGCAGCTGGAATCATCTGCTCAGACAGGGAAGTGACATAACAGGCATTCCTGAAATCTGTGTCCATCCACTCTTTACCAAGCAGTGAAGCTGGGGATGCTGCTATTAAAAATCCGAACTGAGAATCCAGGCTCACTAAAGTTAAATCCATGTAGTCAACTAAAAGATTTCAGCAAACAATGAGCAATAAAACTATTTACAAGCTCTAAAAAATGAAGTTGAAAATAAACTTGTTTCAGAAAATTTCATAAACCTTTAATTTGGTAGCAATATGCAAAGAAGAAATTTACGTTTCATTATGTAATAAATAACAGAAACATATAATTGGCTACATACAGGTGAAAATAACATATGTGGCAAAAGGTAAAATGTTATGGAAATATTGTCCATGTAAACATATAGATTACAGCATTCTAGGAAAGGTAATATATACATAAACCTTAAATGTGTGTATTTAATAGAGTAAATACTGCTTTTACACTTATAATAGAATAGACAATTGACATAGGAATCTATTAAATAATGTGCAAACATAACACAATTTCCACCTGGAGGACCTTAAACTAGCTTTTTACTTTATTTGTATTTCAACATCATTACATTCAAATATGGACCATGTCTTTCTTTTATAGGATGGCCAATGGACATTGTGAAGATCAAGTGAGATAATAGCAACAAAATATTTATCCTAGTATCATAATGAGCAATGAGTGTCAACCATTGTATAGCAACTAGTGTATTGCCATAACTACTAATGTTATCAGTTTCATATGAACATGATCATTTATATGATGAAAGGTATGTGCACAAATATTTAATTATAGGATTACTTATTATTTTTTTTCTCCTGAAAAGAAATAACCTATATCTATTAAAATAGGGCAACAGTTGCATGCATTATGTGACTTCCCAAAAAGTGAATAACAGCACGGAAAATTATCTTGGAACACTATATTTTAAGTACAACAATTGCTCTCTCTATATGCACACATTACTTTTCCTGCTGCCATTGCTAATCATGGTTTTAATATAATACAAGAAACACAATTATTTAAATACACATAACAGAATGGATGAGATGTTAAATTAATTATAAAAATATTCTTACTACAGGGGAGTTAGTCGAGTAGCAATTACTTTATGTTTTTTGTTCTTGTTTGAAAAAGGTTTGTCTGAAAGAAAAAGTATCTTTGAATTCCTGGCATGGTAGTACATGCCTTTAATCCCAGCACTCTGGAGGCAGAGCCAGCCAAATCTCTGTGAGTTCAAGGCCAGCCTGGTTTACAGAGCAAGTTCCAGGCAAGCTGGGAGACCCTGTCTCAAAAGAACCAAAAGATAAAAAAAGAAAATGTACCTTTCAAATACTATCACAAATGAAAAATTTTGCATATGCATACTTTTCCAGATTGCTTCAGGAAAAATAGTTCTCATCTGAAAATAATATAAAGAAGACTAATTAAGTTATGACTATTTGAAAACCAACAGTGTTAGTAAGCCTTTAAAATAGATCTTCAATAGGTTGTGTGATAAAAATACTGCCCAATATACATTATTCGTTATACTTAAACACAGTAGAGAAAAGAAAGTGTATGGTAAATTACCCTGGATAGCAAAAATCAGTAAGGTTTTGAGAAATGATCATTGATTTTAAAATAAGCCTGTATTTTATTGAAATTCTGCTAAATCTGATTGAGAAAAATTACTTGGTTTAAAAATGCATATTTTATTCCATATTAAATTACAAGTAACAATCTCACAGAGAGCACAGATGTTGCAGAACTTTTCAAAGAGAAACAATACAGGTGGCCATAACAGAGAAGGGGTCATGAAGAGGTGATATTTAAAAGACAACACATCGATTAATAAAAATTTTATGTCTTAAAAATAGCATTCATCATTTTTGATTTTTACATTTTCAAACATGCAGTGCACCCTTATGCTGAAGCTGATCAGTTCTGAAGTTACCTGTCCATGTACACTCTGGTTCGGCCCCAACTCTGCAACTTTAAGCATGCTGTATAAACTTGTCCACTCTTATTTTGGTCTTTCACTATTTCAAATTCATTGATGCAGTTTATTTCACCAGACTTTACTAACCATTGACATACTTTTGCAGTACTGAGTATGATAATGTTAATGATATGCATGATCATTAGGAAGAAGAGACCTAAGAAGAGCATTATCCACTACATGGTAACTAAATAATATCTTAAGACTGATTTTTCTTCATAAACATTAATACATTTTACAGATGCAATTTCAAGACATCAGCTTTGGATAAAATGTAATATCATTGATAACCACAAGGCTTTGACTAGGAATAGACCTAGGTAGTCCAAACCACATTGAAAAGTTTATTGGTATCCTTATAATCAGAACAATTTATATTTTCTTTCTCTACCCTTAAGTTTCTAATGCAGTTATGAGGCAAACACTTTTTCTGGATATTTTTAAAATTAAGATTTGAGTTTATTTAAACAATGATGAATTCTCAATTCCAGAAAGAACAGAATTTAGTTGTTATTTGCAACAATTTCATAATTGCTAGCCAATTTCTTTGGGGTTGTCCCATTCCAGTAATTAAAAAGAGCATAATTTAAATTATTTTTTAAATTATACAATCAAAGAAGATGAAAGATTGTCTTATATTGGTCACTGTGCAAAAGTAGGTCACTGTTTCCTAGTCAAGATTGACCTAGTAAGACCTCATTTACTGATTGCAATAAGCATAGTACATAAATAGCTTATCATATCTTTTTCAGGGTCTAAGTTATTCCATTTTAAATAATTAGTCCTGTGATTAAGAAAGTCCACACATTGTTAAGTGATATGAAACTTGATAAAATAACAAAGCTGTAATCTAAGTTGCATTTTCTAAATTATTAATACAAAGAATGGAAATGAAATTACAAAAGAGCAACAGAAGCTTCTACAAGAGCACAGTCCATCGTTTCCTCCTGACTACTGACATTCTCACTCTTTTCCTATTTATCTATTTTTCAAGCTGAATATTTCTTTTTCATGCTTTCTACATTGCAGTCATTTTCAGGGTTTGGAATTCTGTAAGAACCAGTACTAAAATGTACAACTTCAGGAACAGCTTGATAAGTTGTTTGCTGCATTGTCTTCCTTTATGTTCAATAAGAATTAATCATAGCATATTTGACCAGCCTCTGATGTGCAGGAGATTCACAATTTGGAGAGTCAAGCACACTTTTGAAATGTACATGCCATTGGAACCATAATTGAGATTGATTAGCCGTCATTGTCATCCTCAGATTCACATAATCGAGGCCAAAATGTGTCACTTTCATTGAAGAAGGCGCAATGCCACTCAGAATATTTCCTGTTTCAAAGACTACTGTTGTCCACAGTTTTGGAGAAATTAATTATTAATAGATTACCAATCCAAGGAAGCCAATTTGCATCTACATGGTTTGTATGAGGTTCCTTGCCAGATGTTATAATTGGACCCTAAGTTATTAATTAATCTACTTTTTTTAATAGTGTAACCTAGAAATACTTGCAGAAAATGATATTAAAATAGATAAAGTCTAATAAAGGAAGTAGAAAAACATTATTTTGTGACAGTCTTTGAGTTGGTGGATGGATCCTTTGATTTTCATACATGCTTAATTCAAACAATGGGATTTTAGTTGAGCATGCATTTCTTCTTTAAATAAAGTATTAAATAAAACCCCTCTATCTTTAATTGGTGTTAATATTGTTGTGAAGTCTGCTGGGCTTGATGTGAGGGTCTACACAAATATGATTTAATTTTGTACAAAAGGATACACCTATTGACTTTAATCTCATTCTCCAAGTAGATACTCTGAAGAAACATTTTCAGATAAATGACTATCAGCATAGTGTAATATTAAACAGAAATCATTGCTCAAGCCTGGAAAATATTTGAGATTAACACTGTGACAAAGCTTGGTTTGCATAAAAATGTAATAGTATGCGCCAGGGGACAGAAATTAGCAGAAACGATTAGAGGTGACCATAACCACTGTTCACTTAAACACCGAACCCTGTAAGATGCATTAATGTATAGTGTCATAATTAAAGGGATTGTTGAGCATTGATAAAAGAAAATTGGAGATTTGTAGAATCACATTCATAATGAAGCAAGATGGAATGCTGAAACATATCATTTTGCAGTATCCATCGGATCAGGATAAGCAATGAGAACAGGAGACATAGATCTGGGCCAAAATAGCCATTCGATGCAATACAGCTTTGCATTGGTCACCAAAAACAGTGAAAAAATCATTGTTTACAGACAGAAATCCTGCAATATCTGAACAAGGATTTTATCTAAATTAGAATATATCTGCTTTTATTTCACACTACATCTTCAGGTGCATATCCCTTTTGATGTATGTGCTTTGGGGTACATGCCATAAGTATTTCTAAGTGCAAGAGAAAAATTGCTGCCTTTTATAGAGCCTGTAAACATTTTTTTTTACCCTTGGTCTGAAATGAAATTCTTCTATCTTAACACCCAGAAGAAAATACCATCATCTTCAAGAAAGGGTCACTAAATCATCCAAGAAAAGTGTGTTGAATTTAATTGATTATAAACCTCAAAACTTAGAGCCATGAAAGTTCACACTCTCCTCTCACTCCCCTCTCAAAGTTTTGTGGTATCTAGCATCATTTTCTGTCTTTGTTCTGTGTTTGAATTTAAATGATTTACAATACCCTGTACTGTTGCTTCTGAGGAATTAAACATCTGATGTCCTAGAGCCCTCTCCTGAAAGAACCTTCCTCCAACCCCTTCCATGCAGGGAAACTACAGGTGTGAGCAATGAGGTGCCTTCCTTGTGGATAGTCCTGTTTGCTTCTATTTCAGTGCCTCTTACAATTGAGTATTTCATTTCTTTATCCCAGAAGAGGCCATAAACACCAAACTAGAGCATTTAAATCAATCTAAAAGAACAAGGCTCCCAACTGTAACTTTTCTAAACTTAAAAAAAAAAAAAAGTTAAAGGCTATAAGAGGCCTACGGTATTTTCTATTTAGTTTTATGAGTGTCACAGACATGGTGTCTCCTGACTTGGCTGGTGGGTAAATCTTCTAGGCTAGGGCCAAAGTCTCAGAACACAGCAGATTGCAGCTGGAGCAGACAATAGCCACAATGACGGATGCTCACTGCTTTCCCAATATTTCATCACCAGAAATCATTCCTATTGTTCCGCCCTGCATCTGCAGCCGATTTGCATGGGAGATTGGACGCATAGAGTATTTATGATACTGAGCTGGAGATGTTGAGCTGGAGAGAAACACAAGCTGCTTAGTTTTCTTGCAGCTGACCGTTCCAACCACTCCCTTGAAGGGTTTAGGGTCTCTGCTTTTAGGCTGCAGCCCTGTTCTTGTTTTCCGTTGTGATTCTCTAATGCACTTTGAAATCTGACTCTTTGCATTTGAACCTTTGTTCAGAAAGTCATTTCATCTAATTCTTCTGAACTCGTGATCTTACAGCTGTTAGGTTAATCCACTACAGAGAGTATCACAATGGTCACAGTTTAAAATGAACACTTGTGCTCAGTTTTCATTGTTCCTGTAAGAACTATATATAACCACCAAGTGCATTCTCTTATGCTTCCCTAGAAAAAGTTCTCACTGAAGGCATACTTGGAGCAGGGGAAACTAGAGAAATTGGAGAACTGGAGAAGTGGATGGAATATCTCCACTCTGCTTTGCTACTGACCCCTTAAAGAAAGTTCCAGCAAGTCACTTGCATCCATTGATTCCAGGTTCCCTTTGGTGATAAGGAAGGAAAATTGTTTATTATTTCTGTTACAGGCTCAGGACAGATTAGTAGTACATATTTTACAAAATGAACTGGCATTACCAAAGTCATTCTAAATCAAGATAAAGATATGCTGCAATTTTACTATGTTCTTTGTGTTAGAAAAGAAGTTATTCTCTCCAGTAAGTTGCAGATATTTGGAGAAACACATGAGGAAAGAGTAGTGGTCCTCATTCCAATTTCTGGACCTCTACTGCTTAACAGATCTTTATCTCCAGAAGATATAGTAACTATTAGATGGAACAGAAATAGAGATCAAGTCTTTGTGTATATGTGATGGCAAACCAAGAGACTGAGTTAATCTAAGAGACTAATGATTTTGTAATGTGGACATACAGGTACTCATTAAGGGAAACTAAACCTCCCCCATTTCTTTTTAGTACTAGTATGTACAAATTAGTTTCAGACAGATACCAGCCTTGAGAATCATGTTCAAAGAGATATTAACAACAGCACCAGACAAGCATTGTCCTTAGAAAGCATAGACAGTACAAATGCCTTTTTGAATATCTGCTAAAGGTGACCATCCTACAGTTATTTATTTTGTGAATGCATTTTAAACAATATCTATTATATATCTTATGCATACACATAACAGTATTTTTCAAATTTTTGTATTTTAAGTATCAATAAACAAATATAAGAAATTAGAGTTGAGCATTATTTTAACAATTGTGTTTGCTCCAAAGTGATCTGATATGTGGTCTAAATATTTAGAAAATGTCTAATTTTCCATTCATTGTTGATATTGAGCTAAAGACACTCAGCTCAGAGTGCATTCACTTTAAATTTTTAATCTTGCATTTGCTGATGTGTCCATTGATTTATATATTTATTTGAATAATTCAATGACGGGGATGGACCCAGGGCCTTGTGTAAGCTAGGCAAGCACTGCACCTGGACTTGAACTGAAGCCCTGCAAGCTTAATCTTTGAAATTTGTCAAGAATTCCTGGCTGAAGAAAAAATTCAATTTTAATACATTTTCCTGTGTATTTATATTCAGTCTAAAAGTGAATATCATGTTCATGACTCATTAGTTGTACATGTAATATATTTTTGAAAAATCTGGCCTTAGATAAACAGTGTATTGAAGCCTGGCTTTAATACTTCACTCTCCTCTTTCTGTACCACAAGGGCTCGAATTTTAATTAGAGGTGTGCAGGAAGACATGTGGAAAATAGGGACTTTTAATATTTCAAATTCTTAAGAAATTTGTCTTCTTATTCTCTCTATATACTGAGATAATTTCATTCAATATGACTTTAAATTATGAGGTTTAATTTTGCTTTTGTTCATGTTAATTTTCAGCCTCATTTTGAAGATACAATAAAAGGCATAAACAAGTTTGAAATTGCTATAAATTTTGGTTGAGCTGAATCAATTTATTATTGAATAATCCTTTCTATCCTTAGTCATGAGACTAGAAGAGAATTTTTATAATTGAGTTTAATTTATTTAGTGCAGTTAATCAAATGTTTTTTTCTGCTATTTCTCTATATAAAATAATTTTTATTTGTTTGTTAGGTTACTTGTAATATTTTATTATTAAATTGTACCTCACATTATTTAGAATTTACTTTATATTTAATCAAAGATTCTTCAGCTGAATTTCAACATGAAGACTGCTTCTCATTTTATTATTATTTTAAATTTAATTTAGCTTTTATACATTTTTTTTTTTGTTCTTGTTATCTTTTTGAGACAGGGTCTCCCTATAGCCCCAGCTGGCGAGGAACTCACTCTGTAGACCAGGCTGACCTTGAACTCACAGAGAACTGCCAGCCTCTATCTCCTGTGTGCTAGGATTAAAGACGGTTCTTTTTTTTTTTTTTTCAAATTTAAAATTGTATTTGTTACTATTAATAATAAAGTACAGATTTTCCAAAGGATAACATGACTCTGTTAAAAGCATGGATTTAACATTGTTATAACCTTTGCCATTTTCTTTTTTTTTTTTTAATTAATTTTTATTGATGCTTTGTGCATTTCATACATTTTTTCCAATTCAGTTCAGGCTTATTTNAATAACTTTCCTGCTTCTTTCTCTCGGTTTTTTTTTTTTTTCATTTTTAGCTATAAGTGATAATCCTTGTTTATGGTGGTTCTTAGCCACCATGTGGGTGCTCAGAATTGAACCTGGGTCCTCTGCAAGAGCAGTTGGCGCTCTTAACGACTGACTCCTCCCTCTAGCCACACTTTGTACATTTTATACATCAGTTTTAATCAAATTTAGACTCTCTTCCTCCTCCTCAGTCTTAATGCACTCTGCTATACATTAAGTCCTATTTTGACAAGTATTTGTACCCAGATATCCTTACATGTTCTTTCAAATCATGTAGTTAAGACTGATGTGAGCCCAATTCTTGTTTCGTATTTTCACAGCTGTACTTTATTGCTTTAACTCATTATTAATTAGTATATTTCTACTACTCAAATTATTACTTATTTATTATTTGTCTACATCTTTATTTACTATTAAATAATGCTATAATATTAACAGAAGGAATAGTACTATAATCTTGTTTTACTATTTTCAAAGAATTCTATAACCAAGAATTATTAAGTCATTGAATCCATTCTAAGCTTTAATGGACTAATAATATCAACAATGTCATCAATGTCTTTCAGATTTTCTCTGCTTTTAATGTTTAATTTAGTCAATATTTTCAATTTTTTCTACAAAGATTTAGATTAATTTTGACTTCTTTACCCCTTACTTTTTTTTATAATTTACACTGTAGAAAAATTGTCTATTTCCTTGTGTAATGCACAGTCCATTATTTCTTATTCTGTTATATTCACATGTCACCTTCTCTGATATTATACTCTTCAGCAATGCTTTATGTTGCAAAGAAGCTCATTAACTTCATATCTAATTATTTTGTATAGTTTTGAAAAGAGCATTTGATTAATTTTTATTATTTACAGATGCTGCTTAAAATTTCTACAGTATTTTTTTCTTTTTAATATATCTTAGGAATTACATTAATTTTCCTATCAGAAAATGCAATACCCAGGAAACCTACAAGTCTGTTCTGATGTCTTTCTTTTTCCTTCTTTAAATGTATATGTTCATAATTTTTCTATATCTGGTATTGTTAGTAAAATATTACATGCTAATTCTTTCAATACTGGTTAGATAGGACCTTTTCCGATACACAGCATCCTGTCAGGGGAATTTTACTTAATCAAGGACTAATGTGTTGAATTCAGAGTTCCAGTTCCTTTGAAGGCCGCTGGATTTACAGTTTACCATTGCAGATAGAACAAACAGTTCTGTCTCTACCAACATTCTAAGATATTTTGTAAACATTCTTTTCCTCTCAGGCTTTTGTACAATAAGCTTTAAGTTTTCTAGTTTCAAGATCCTGAAAAAAAATAAAAATCTTTACACAATTTAGACATATTAGAACTTACCTTTAATTTTAGAAGAAGGCAGATCTCTTGTGAGTTCGAGGGCTGCCTGGTCTACATAGCAATTTCTAGGCCATTTGGGGATACAGGGAGACCCTCTCTCAAAATAAGAAAAAAAATTCTACACAGGTCCCAAACCTGACAGCTGCCACTTTAAAAGCAGCAAATTATTCTGGAGAAGGAACTGAACTTCAGCATGCAGAGCCGATGAAGATATTTACTCATTCTGAGGGGGATTTTGTTTTAGGATATTGTTGGCATTTCAATGCTTCCAAAATACTATTAAATACAAATTTCACCCTCTGTGGTTTTCCAGAGGAGGAGTAACTCAGAATAAGCACCTTGTTGATTTGAAGAAAGTTATTATCCTTAAAAAATTATGTGTTCATGAGTATGCCTCTATGTGTTAGTGTGTCTACATGTGTGTGCATGCACATGTGTATGTGGATGCCCGACAGTATACATGTGAAGGTCAGAAGATAACCTGAGGGAATCAGTTCTCTCCATCCATCATGTTGATCTTGGGGCTCAAGCTCAGGTTAGCAGGATGGGTAGCAGTCTCATTTACCCAATGAGCCCTCATGGCATCTTTTCATTAGTCTTCTTTTGAATTTAAGTAAAAATACTTGCCAAAAAATAAACAGTTCTATAAAATACGATAATTAGTCACTTTTGTAAAAGTGGTCAGAGAAGTTTGAGATAACATAATCTGTTACAACTAGAAAAATAAATATCAAGAAATGGTGGCTATGTAAAATTTTAATTATCTGCAAAAAAGAAAACAGAAAAGAATGAGAAGAAAGTTCAATTCCCAAAGCTGAAAAGAGGGATTCAAGTTATTTGCACATATCCATCCATCCATCCATCCATCCATCCATCCATCCATCCATCCATCTATCCATCCATCTGTCCATCCATCCCATTCACCCTCAGAAAAACTAGAAAAATGTCAGTTAAACCTTTCTTTCTATATCTATGGTCTATGTAGGCATGTACACATGTATGCACTCACACGTGTATACGTGTCTGGGGATCAAAGTTTGCCATTATAAATCTTCCTCAGTCTCTTTGCATCTTATTTTTGAGATGGTAACTCTAACTGAAACTTGAGTTCCACAATTAGGCTAGACTAGCTGGTCAGGGATCCCCTGGCATCTACTAGTTTGCACCTTGCCAGTGTGGGGGATACAGGTGTGTACCACTACCTCTGCTGATGCAGATCCAAACTAGTAAGTACTGAGCCTGTGGAGTCCTCTCTTTAGCCCAGTTACAGACTGCTTGTGTCTTCTAAGTACATACATTAGTTATAACTCTGGAGGGCTTTTCTGGAGATAGAATGTTTTTAGAGGTAGCCAGAAAAAGATGTCTTAGCGATGATATATTATCCAAAGATGACTTGTGTCTTTGCAGGAGGAACATGTGTTATAAAGACATAAGTATGCAGAAAAACACTCATGTAAGATGGACTCAGAATTTAGAGTCATTAGTTTATAAGCCAATAGTCTTTGCTAGCCAACAGAAGATGGAAGAGTGAAAGAATTATATTAAAATATTTGGAAGAAGTGTAGCTTTGCCAATATCTTGATTTTTAGCTTTCTTGGCCCCAAAATTGTGTAGTAGGCTTCTTTTGGGTTATGTCATCCCATTGTGGCAGCTGTTGCAGCAGTCATAGGAAGTGAACACATTCATTATTCTGGGCTTTCCCATACATGTTTATATTATGAATTAGAAATCACAAATTCATGTAAAATTATAAACGTGTTGGTTGATTGGAATAAAATAAAGACAGATACAGAAAGAAAATTAGAGGTAATCAAATAAATTGTGAATATACTACATACATCTCTGAATTTGAGGAATTATAATAAGAAGGAGGAATCGTAGAAAATACTGTTTCAAAGAAAACTAAATACAAGCTTCTGGACTGTCTGGCTGAGAACATGTTCAGGCATGCTGTAGGTAGAATATACTACTAATTATGATTTGTTGAAACTTAAATATGTTTTTAGGCTAATAGTTGAACCACTTGCACATGGTTCATATTTGTTACAGTTTCCAATTTACTGATTCTCTCCATATTTCCAACTGTCAGTACTTCCACCAAGTCACATGGTCCATATGATGGTTAGACTAAGAATCCAGAATGAATAAGTAGCCTCACAGCTTGGATCTTGAATTAGTACAATAAGGAAAACGATGTGGCCTTATTAGGAGTTAAATTTACTAGTACTAGAAACACTCTATGCAATTGGACAATGCTCACAAAGAATCAACTGTGTTAATAAATATTTAGTGTAGTTTCATGATGCTGCCAGATTTTGAGTGCCGGAGTGTACCTGTAATTCTTCCTAAATCTTCAAATAAATTCAAGTAAAAGAAAAAGAAGATGTTAAAAAAAAGCCTTGATTTTCTTTTATCAGCTACGATGGACTTTGTTGTTGTGGGTATATATATATTTTCTTTACTTATTTGATTTTGGAGACGGGTTCTTCATGACACTTCAGCTGGCCAAGAATCCACTATGCAGAGTAGACTGGGCTAGATCTCACAGAGGTCTGCTTGTCTGTGCCTTCTCAGTGTTGGGATTAATGCACTCCATGACCAAAGCCAGCTTCGGCATTTTTAAACCCTTTTGGGGAACAATGGGTTGTTTGTTGGAAGTAATTTAAATTTTCTTTCCTTTCTGTCTCGACCTTTTCTCTTTTCTCTAAATGCTTTTTATTTATTTCTTCTTTATACTGTTATCATTTTTCTAAGTTAATGTTAAATGGACTGATTCCCTTGATTCAGTCTCCATGAATTAGAGTGAAACCTTATCAGGTAATCATTTTCAGCTGACTGTGAACAGACAAAGGTTGATAATGACTCTGTGCAGAAACACGGAATATATTTTCTTTTAAAAATTTTTTTTTTAATTTTTATTTATTTATTTATTTTTATGTGTATGAATGTATTGTCTGCATGCAGGTCTGCGCACCCGTGTCGTGCGATGCCGCGGAGGTCAGAAGACGGTCTCGGATTCCCCTGGAACTGGAGTTCTCCTGGAACCGGAGTCACAGACGGTTCTCAGCCGCCATGTGGGTGCTGGGGATCGAACCCGGGTCCTCTGCAAGAGCGGTCGTCGCTCTTAACCGCTAGGCCATCCCTCCAGCCCCCGAAACACGGAATATATTTTCAAGGAAGGACATGCTCAACCATAAGTTTTGAATCTACTACCTCGGAGATTATCTTAATCATACATTGATATAGCCTCAGCCCTCTTTTAGTTATTTAGTCTCAAACATCCTTCCTTTATTTAAATCCTATTTCTTCTAGTGAACAAAAGATACAGAGAGCAATTTAAATAGTGAAATTGCTCTAGATTCTATGATATATTAAAAAAACTTGAAAAACAAGAAGTTGTTCAGATTTAGATTTACTTAAATTATGAAATTAGTCAACAATGTACCAGTAAATTGATACTAATCTGTTGCCATCATTTGAAAGGGAAACAACTCTTAAACCAAAAGTTAAATAAGTTTACTGGATAATAGAACAGAAAAAAATAGGAGAGTGTCTATACATTGTTTCATACTAAAAAATAATAGAAAGGGGAAGAACAAACATCACAAAGCAGAGCCTTGATAATTTCCATTCAAACACAACTCCGTGGGATTGCAGCCTTTTTATATTCTGCCACCCCCCATGGAAAGAGTTGAAAATGCTTTAGCCAAAAATATTTGCGTAATTTTCATATGATTGATGATATCTTCACTGTGATAAGAGCCATGTGTCAGAGTATCATTACAGGATTTCATTATGCTACCTGTTCTTGAATCTCCTCTATTTCATATTTCTCATTCATCCTTGAAAAGAAATAGTTCAGGTTCCTTCTTCATAAAACCTGACATTAAAAAGCAGAATATAATGAGAGCTGAAAAGTTGATGCAGCAGTCCAGAGTACACAGTACCCTTATAAATGACTAGAGTTCAATTCCTAACACCTATGTTGGATGCCACATAACTGCCTAGAAGTAGCAAATTAGAGACTGGAGTTTCAAAAACAATAAAGGTCAGACTGTTGAGTCCAAACACATCCATTGTAGCTCATCTAGATAAGAGTGGAAAATTAGTATGTGCATACCCAGCAATACTTTAAAAATTTTCTAAGTGGTGGGGCTGGAGAGATGGCCTAGTGGTTAAGAGAGCTGACTGCTCTTGCAGAGGACCTGGGTTTGATCCCCAGGACCCACATAGTGGCTGAGAACCATCTTTAACTCCAATTCCAGGGGAATCTGACACCCTCTTCTTACCTTTGTGGCATTGCAGGACATGGGTTATTTTCAGGACTGTTTCCATCAGATTATTAATTTCTGTCTGTTTCTTATATTCTAAAATTTAAAATCTACTTGTTTTGTGATATTTAACCAGGTCATCTATCATAATACTTATTTCAAAATGATTTTACTACGGTCTTATGAAACTCTAACTTTTCTTTCCTAAAACCTTACTATTGTTTCTACTTTGAGAATATACAAGTCTCTTGTCTTTAAACAGTTGCAATATTAAGTGTTGAATAATTGTCCATTAATCAAGGTACGGTGAAACTACAATAACCTCATGTCTCTTCTTTCTTAAGTATATCTATGGCAAGGCAATATTATTTTTGTAACTTTCCAGACTGTGATTTTTATCTCAAAAATTTAAATTATGTGATTTGCATTTTCTGTGGGCATGGGTGAAGGTACATTGGGGTGGTAGAAGAGAAATTAAAACATGATGGAAAAGCTCTTGGTTCTTTGGGTTGGGAAAGGTTTAACATCAAGGCCCAGATGTTCGGGAATTCCAGTGTTATCAAGTTTATTTCTGGACATAGAGGGAGATGAAGCCCATTCTGGAAAAATCATTCTCCTAAGACTAGAATCTACGAATGACAGAAACCTCCTCAGCATAAACCCAAAACAGAGGCAAATCCCAGGCCATGCACAACCTGAGACCTCAGGAAAGGGAGTTACAGTAAATGCAGCCAATCAGAGAAGACTACTCAACAAGCCTAAGTCCTCCATCCTCCAAGCTGCTCCATGAACAGACCACCAAAAGAGGTATGTGGAATGAATAGCGGTTCAAGGTTAGGGATCTCAAGTCTGAGCTTACAGGCATGGATCACAGATCCAGGCTCATGAGGGGGGAAAGCAGTTAAATTTTCACAGGAGGCTAAAAGAGTAGCAGGCTGCCACTTTCTACAAGGTGTCTTGGTCCTTAATTTTGGCTCAGAACAAGGCCCAGCTGTTTGCAGAAGCCTGGACAAAGACCAGACCTCAGAACAAAGCACCTGGACTTAGGTCTTACTCCCACACCATCTTCCTCTGGCTTATCTTCCTAGAACTAATAAATATTTGCAACAGATATAGAACTCTAGAGTTCAGTTGAAAAAAAATGGGGGGGGGGATGAACATGTTGATATTGAGTGAGCTTTAAAAGGTAGCTAAGAGAGTGATAGTAAATATAATAAAAACATGATATACTTCATTTATAAGCAGATTTTTCCGCTTTTAGTATATCTCGAATTCTGAGTATCTGAAGGCTTAGGAAAAAAATCTACTTCATGAATTCCTCTGTATTTCTTTCCATTTTCAGTAACGATTTTAGAGAGTTTCTCCAACTTCTGTAGCTCAAAGATTTCAGAAAAACTCCATTACGATCTTGTAAAAATGTTATATTGTCTTGTTCTTTTGTTTTTATTACAATTATCTTGTGTGTGTATGTGAGTGTGTGTGTTTGTGTGTGTGTCTATGTGTGTGTCTGTGTGCACATGTTGACTGTCAGAGCACAATTAGCAGGAGGTGGTGTGTTCTTCTCGGTGCATTGGGGTCCCCAGAATCAAACTACAACTAGTGTGGCTCCACGGTAGATCCTTCCCCCCTAAGCCATCTCGCTGCAGAACAACGCCTCCCTACGCCTCCCTACTTCCTTGTTTTGATTTTTTGCTGCTGGATCTCATGTAGCCCAGACTTTGACCTCTTGATCTTCCTGCCTCCATTTCACAAGTGCTAATATTACCAGCATGAGTCTTCATGCTAGTCTCCATAAATAAAATAACACTATATTAAATATACTGTTGCATTAAGTTTAGATTTTAAATATAATTGAAGCTTCCAAGATTTATGAGCATGTATGATTAGACGAGGCAATATGTCCAAACTTCAGAGAGCAATGAATATAATAAACAACTATTTCTTTATCCCTAGGACCAGTTATGAGAATGTTTATGAAAATTAAGAAAGTAAATAACTCAAACTCCTAGATATATCTTTGTTTGTAAAATGGTTTTTCAACAAAAATGAAGATTTCAGCCATTAAATCCTAAAAATAAATTTTGATGACTGCTATTGACATGTCAAGTATACCTGATATTTGATTTATTTTCACATTATGTGAACATATTTTATTGCTTTCATGTATGAAATGATTAATATAAATAACTGATAAGACATAATTTGTAATATGAGAGTAATGTTTAATGTTAAACATCAACCTTACAGTATCTCAGATCCCCTGGGAAAGAGAAATATGTCTAGGTATACAGGATTATCAAAATTACAGTAACTGAGGTAGAAGACCTGCCCAGCATGGGGGATGTGGGTCTAGCGAGTGGCAGCCTGTAATGTGCAAGTACAAAAAGGGAGCTGAGCAGAAGCATGCATATATTCATTTCATTACCTGTTTCCTGGCTGTGGGCACAATGTGACCAGATTCCTCCAGTTCCTGCTGTCATGAGGTCCCGGTCAGTGTGGACTGCACCCAAGATCTGTAAAGCAAAATAAATATATCTCTTAAGTTATTTTTGCCAGGATGTTATATCAGATCCATAAACAGTACTGAAATAAATGAAGATCAAATAAGGGACACTGGACTTAATTAGGAAAAGAATTCTTCTCACTAAGAATTACTAAGCAGCTGTAGAGATGGCTCAGAGCTTAAGAACACTGGCTACTCTTGTAGAGGACCTGGGCTTGATTCCAAAAACCCCCATGTTATCTAACTTCTGTTTTCATAACTCCAGTTCCAGGGAAATCTGACACCCTCTTCTGACCTCCTTGGGCACTGCACAACACAGATGCACTTACATACATGCAAGCAATACATTCATATAAATAAAATAAAAATAATAAGAGATGGGCATAGTGTTGCACAACTTTAATCCCAGTAATTGAAAGGCAGAGGCAGACAAATATCTGTGAGTTCAACACCAGCCTGATCTACGTAGCATGTTCAAGGCCTCTTGGAAGTACAGGGGAACCCTGTCTGAAAAAGATGAACAAATAAATAAATAAATAAATAAATAAATAAATAAATAAATAAATACTAATATCATTTTACCTCTAATGTTTAGCAATCATTTAGTAAAATCTTTAAATTATATTACTATTTTGAATCTTACACTAATAATACAATGTTGGAATTTTCTAACGATGTACAGGTATAATCACAAGAAAAAAATGCGAACTTGCCCCCAGACGATGGCACTGTTTTGAGGTCAGAAAATCTCTAGGAGGTATGCCCTTGCTGGATAAGCACTTCACTGAAGGCATATCCTGTTACAATGAACTTAAACAGAAACTGGAGTATTTTGGCAAGGCATCTGACTGCCTTCTGTTCACAGTCTAAGAGCTTGTCTGAGGCTAAATTAAAATGTATTAGACTTATTTCCTTCAGTAAAGGAAATGTCAAGACAGCATAACTTTAAATTGATACCATGGTTATTAATGGTAATATTATGCAAATCTATAATGAAAAAGGACAAGTGGCACAGAAAGAACAGTTTGAAGAGAAAAAAAGACTAGAAAGCTTAATAATGTTGGAAGTAAGTAAGTTAAGAAAGTACTATAAGAGAAGCTCTCTTTGATAAAGAGATTAGATCCATTAAGTAAAAGCAGTCCACATTTCAACTTGAACAATTGTAAGAGTACCCTCAAGAAGTCCATACCCAACAAGGCTTCCAACTGGCCAAGAAAAAGCTTAAAGAGATTTTGTAGAAAATTATCTGCAAACAACTGTCCACTTCACACCCTTTTCTCCTTCAAATTTTCCCTAACCTTGGGAATAGCATTTTATTCTCAAATTTTGAAAGATCAGCTGCTGTTATGATATTGTGGATACAAGATCATTGACATTGTTGCATTCAACTAGTACTCTTACAAGCTTAAGACAACAGTTTTATTTCAAAATAGCACTATTGGGGCTGGAGAGATAGCCTAGCAGTTAAGAGCACCGACTGCTCTTGCAGAGGGCCCGGGTTTGATCCCCAGCACCCACATGGCAGCTAAGAACCATCTGTAACTCCAATTACAGGAGAACTCCAGTTCCAGGGGAATCTGAGACCCTCTTCTGACCTCCATGGCATTGCACGACACGGGTGGACAAACCTACATGCAGACAGTACATTCATACACATACAAAAATAAAATTAATTTTCGTATGTTGAACCATCCCTGCATGTCTGGTATGAATCCAACTTGGTCATGGTGGATGATTTTCTTGATGTGAGTCTGTATGCGATTTGCCAGAATCCTGTTTAGAATTTTGGCATCTGTGTTCATTAGTGAGATGGGTCTATAGTTCTCCTTTTTGGTTGTATCTTTCCCTGGTTTTGGTAGTAGCGTAATGCTGGCTTCATCGAGGAATTTGGGAGAAGTCCCTCCATTTGTATCCTTCTAAACAATAATTAGTAATAATGGTTGTAAGTTTCTTTAGAAATATTTTATAGAATTCTGCCGTGAAACCTTCTGGGCTGGGCATTTTTTGGTTGGGAGGCTACTTATTACATCTTCGATTTCTTCCTGTACTATTGGTCTGTTTAGGCTGTCGACTCTCTTCTTGGTTGAGCTTTGGTGATTCCCAGGATTTCAGATATTCATTCATTTTCTCTAGGTTTTCAAACTTAGTAGAATATAAGTTTTTGAAGTAGTCCCGTCTGGATTGTCTGGCGTCTTTCATTGTCTGTTTGTGGATATTCCCCTTTCATCACAGATTCTATTGATTTGAGTTGCAGCTCTGTTCACAATAGCAAAAAGCTGGAACCAGCCCAGGTCCCTTCAACTGACGAGTGGATAGAGAAAATGTGGTGACATGTATACAGGGAATACTATGCAGCGTAAGAGGGACCAACATCATGAAATTTGCAGGTAAATGGATGGAGCTGGAAGACATTATGTTAAGTGAAGTAACACAGTCCCAGAAAAAAACACGACAATGGTGTCCCTCATATGTGGATGCTGTACCAACACCCAGATATAAATATTTCTCATGGAGAGGGAGGAAGTAAAAGAACAGAAAGACGCATAAGAAAATGGACTGAAATGGTGAATTGGAAAGGGGGGATGGGTGGGAGAGGACACGGTGTATATTCGATTAAGGCAATATTTAATTACGTGAGCTCAGCAAGTACCAGTTTCGCCTAGACACTGTCTAAAGGACATATGGTGTTTTAGGACTTAGTAAAGTAAAAGTAAACATGTGTATATTAAACAACATTGGTTTTACAGAATCTGAATAAAATGGTAATGCATCTGAATTAAATGGAGATATAATTCGCTGTTGCCCACATTTGCTTTACATAAATCTGTAGAGCAAGAACTTTGGGATTGACACATACAAATGTTCTCTATAATTTCTTGTTGTACAGTATCACCTTGTAGCATTCTCTTTAGATGATTTAACGTAAAATTAAGTTTGCTTCAAGTTAATCATATATAGTCACCCAAAACAACATGGGTGAATTTGATGAAATCGATGCCTTGACTCCACCCTATAGTCATGTATAATACAACTGTCTTCGGAGACTCATACGCTAAAAAAAAGGGGGGGGGGATACAGAAAGACATGAACCTTTTCATCAAACCCTGCAATTCAAATCTTAAAACTAACTATGGGAAAAGATTGTTTGTTCCAACAGGACAAAACGTGACCAATTAACGGCTGAGAAAAGAAAAGCATACAGGTTTGCATTTGAGTAGGATGTACCAAAAAGTGGCAACGGAAAGGGCTGACCCATCTGAACATTCAAAGGAAGAAAAGCCTCAGATTGCCATAAACACATGAACCCCTCTGTGGATCCTACATGTAACAACTAGTTATAATGATCTTTTCTCAGCCTTAGTTGGTGCCACAAAGGTTCTGATATGAGAGACTTCCTTGCCTTCCCACCCATAGAACAAGGAGAAATATGACAATGATGGGTCGCTCCCCAACAGTAAATTGGAGACAACTATTGTAGAGGCAATCTCTTATAAAACCGGTAAAACTGCTTCTTTAATTCTTTAATAATTAAACTAGACATGGGAACTGTGGAAGGGATTTCTCTCTGTTCAGAACCAAATAAATACTAAAAGTCCTAGGCATGCACTCAGGGCAAAATATTAATACAGGAGCTCTGACATCAGCAATGGATTTTCTACCAGGTGGATGTTGGCCAGGGGATCCAAGGCCCCACAAAAGGTTAAGGGCTCCTTGCCTCTAAGTTGGGATACATCAGGAGGAGAGGCAATAAGACCTGCTGCCGAAGACCTGACGTTAACATGGGAGGATGTATTGAGACCACACATGCAAGTGTACAGATGGCCTCTGGAATGCCGAGACTGAGTGTTACCAAAGGCCACTAAACCAATAAAGCAAATAGAATTGGTCCTCCCTGCGTCAAGCAAGACTCCACCGTCTAGTACCAGCGACACCTCACCGCCTGGAAAATACTGTGCCGAACGCGAGGCAGCCATGTGCCTGTATATCCCAAAATCTAATTGGCTTGCTATTGGCTCTCCCTCTGGAGAAGTAACCATGGCTGTATGCCACAAGCTTACATCCTCTACAGGTTAGATGTTATAAGCCCAGTAACCCTGTCCCATATTTAATCAGGGGAAAAAATGTAATTCATGGATTAACATATCCAAAACATGTGTCTATGCTAAATTAACCTACCATAACTCTTGGTTTGCTGCTTAAATACCTATAAGATCAAAATTGCTTGTTCTTCATAGTAGGATCGAAAGGTTATTCCTGGGGGACAGACTGTCAGCCCATGAAAGGAAAAGCCAGAATTACCAGAGTCCAAGTCAACAGCTCAGAGGAGTGGACTGTTTTACCTCTCATCCACCTGTGCCTCCACTTTTCTAAGCCTAGGAAACAATCCGCGGAAGGAGGGGGCGTGGTAGAATGTAAGGGCTGCGATTGGGTGAATGGTGAAAACGACAGCAATGTAGTCTGGACACTCATTTGATAAACTTGAGTGTAACAAACAACCTGTCACCCCCCAACTGGATGGTGGGGCGTAGGTGTTTGGGCAAACAACAGGGTGCCTGCAGATAGGTTTTTGAAGTTTTTTAGCTTGTAACATCCATGATTATTATTATAGCTAAAAAATGAAAAAAAAAAAACTGAGAGAAAGAATCAGGACAGTTATGGCGGAATGCATGATCTGGGATGGGGGGGGAGGGAAAGGGAAATAAGCCTGAACTGAATTGGAAAAAATGTATGAAATGCACAAAGCATCAATAAAAATTAATAAAAAAAAATAAAAAAAAATAAAATTAAAAAATAATAAAAAAACAAAATAGCACTATTGACAATATTTTAATACTTTACAAAAGTATTTAAAATTGAGAATTGTAGGATATCTTAAAATAAATGGGATAACATGACTTTTAAATCTTCAAGTAGATATTGAAGAAAAGCAAAAGCTTAGATTGCCCCATGTTAAGCCTGTAGCACAACATAGTAAGGAGTATGAAGTTTGCTTGAGACAAGGATTATGTCAAATGTGCTTTGTCCTCTAGGTTGTGAGAGAACAGTAAGAATGATTGAGGAGATCACAGATGCTCAAAGTATGAATCAACTGCATTGAAAATGTCTTTTTATTCTGTATTCTGTTTAGTCGGTTTTATTTTAAATTACCCTGCTAGTACAAAGATTTAAAAGCATTTGGTAATTTTTCAAGTATATAAGTTGAGATATTTTGCTTTCATTTGAATCCACGATAGCATGACCCAGAAGAGTAATTATAGTATTAAGTACCATATAGAGCTGATTACCATAGTATTTTTAATAGAAATCTTGATGGTACATGGTGTCACATGTCTGCAATTTCAACATTCAGGAAATTATGGTAGAAGAATTTAGTGCTTTGAGTCTGGTATATATAGTGAGATTCAGAGCATTACAGAGTAAGAACAGATGTCAACAAAAATAAGATGATTTTTTACTTTTGATATATTCCTTCATTACATTTTTCAGCAGACATATTTAACACAATGCATCTTACATATTGAAATAAGTAGTATAGATTAAATTTGGCATTTTCTCCAAGTGTTCACCATACGCTGTATCTGTTCATAACAGAAATGTATTTGCCTAATATTTAATGATATGATATATACATACATACACATATACATAAAATGAAAACAATGGAATATACCACGTGTGAGAGTGTATGAGAAAGAAGAAAAAGAGCTAGGAGAGAGAGAGAGAGAGAGAGAGAGAGAGAGAGAGAGAGAGAGAGAGAATTTGGTATGGTTATGTGTGTGCGTTTGAGAGCACCATTTCCTGTGTTGTTATTCAGGCACTACCCACTTTAAAGCAGGGTTTGTCACTGGTCTTGATCTCACCAAGTAGTCTATGCTGGCTGATCAGTGAAATTCTAGGAGGGACCTATCTTGCCTCTACAGAATTGTGATGACCATAATGCACCACCATCCTTCTTTTCATAAGTGAATTCTAAGAATCAAACTGAGGTTCTTGTGCTTATAAGGCAAGCAATTTAACCAAGTTTTGATCAGCCCAGCTACCAATAACAGTTCTTTGCACACTTAAAAAACAAAAGTTTGGTAGTGTTAGATTTTTGGAGAGGGAAAAGGAAGGAGTTTAAAGCTAGGAAATAAGAACCAGAGCCAGGTCTGATATATCTATCTATCTATCTATCTATCTATCTATCTATCTATCTATCTCTATATATCTATATATCTATATCTATCTATCTATCTATCTATCTATCTATCTATATCTATATATCTATATATCTATATCTATATCTATCTATCTATATATATATATATATATACTGATTATTCTAGGTTAACTTTCTATCCTGCCACTTTATTAAAATTCTCAATCATTTCTAGGATTTTTTAGCATCCCTCAGGTAAACTATTATATCACCTGGAATAAAAAATACTTTGACTTCCTCTTTTCCAATTAGTACTCCTTTAATTTCCCTTTCTTGCCTTATTGACCTAGCAAGCATTTCAAGCAGTATTTTGAAGAGCAATGGTCATGGGGAGCAGCCTTTCCGGGTTCTTGCCTTCAAGGTCAATGCTTCTAATTGTTCTCCATTTAGGATGATGTTGGCTGTGGATTTGTTGCATATGGCTTTGATTATAATGAGGAATGTTCCCTTCAGTCCAATTCCCTCTAGAACTTTAAACATGAAAGGATGCTGGATCATGTTGAAGGAGTTGTCTGCATTAATTTACATGATTGTGTGATTTTTGTCTTTCAGTTCATTTATGTGTTTTATGATATTTATTGGTGTACGTGTGTTGAATCATCCCTGAGTTTGCTCCCTTTGCTGGTGCACTAGCCCCCTGAGTGTGGCTGGGTAACTCTGTTCATGCTGATCGTGCAGGAGGAGGGGTGTGGTGTCTTGCTTGGTCCCTGAATATGTGCTGGGCTCCTGGGTGTCTTGGTTAGTGTGGCTGGGTGTCTCCTGCTTTTTTCTTACACTATAATACATCTTCATTTTGTTGTTTCAGGAGTTAAGTCCACAGCAAGTTTTTGATATTCAAGGTCTCAGGAGCTTTATTAGGCAAAAAACATTATCTGTCTGTGGGTAAGGCCATCTGTTTCCTTTGTAACTACACCCCCCCTCACACAAACCCCTATTTTTTTTCATTTTATTTCCTTTTCTTTTTTACATTTTATTTTTATTTTTTTTCTTTTTCTTTTAATTTTTTTTTATTGATGCTTTGTGTATTTCATACATCATTTTCCAATTCAGTTCAGGCATATATCCCCTACCCTTCCCCCCACCCTACCCCTACCCATCCCAGATCATTCATTCTGCCATAAGTTTTCTGCATCTTTCTCTGCTTTTTTGTTTTGTTTTGTTTTCATTTTTTTAACAATAAGTGATAATTTGTGAGTACAAGCATCCTTCATGTAAAACCAATTTGCAAGTAGTTGTGCCCAAACCCACACAGCTCATGGGTCCCACCATCCACCGGGGGGGGGGGGCTTGTATGTTCAATCAAGTTGATCAAATGAGTGTCCAGTCTATATTGTTGTAGTTTCACCATTAACCCCCTTCGAAGCCCTTACATTCTACCATGCCCCCTCTTCCGCAGATTGTTCCCTAGGCTTAGAAAAGGGGCACAGGTGGATGAGAAGCAAAACACTCTACTTTATTTCTCCCTAAAACTTTATTTCTATTATCCAAATGAAACATATACCTCTGAAATCCATCTGTTGAAGTTTTAACACTCCTTCTCCATGACTATTTTTTTGTGATAGGACTTTGATATAAGAATTAGGGTAAAGGAGGTCATAAAACTGGGGGACTAATTCAATTGAATTTCTGTTCTTATAAGGAAAAGAACAAAGAGAGAAACAAGATATGCATGGTTTTAAAGAAATAATTAGATTAAGATGCAGAGTGAATCACTATCTTCAAGCCAAAAGTGACCTTTGGAGAAAAGATACCTCTTGGAATATTGATCATAGCTCCCACTCTCCAGGAATATGGGGCATTGACGTTCTGTTGTTTAAACTGCTCACGTTGAATAATTTTGTTATGGTAGCCCAGGATGACAAAAACTATCACAAGGCCTCTGCTGAGCTGACAGCTATTTCATAAAATAAATAATTGTTTCCAGTAAATCATTCACTCTGGCTTAAATAATAGTGAATACTGGCCTTATTCTTTTTAGAATTAGGAGAACACACACATTCATCCTTAAGTTGTTTAATCATGTCCCAAATTCCATAGCTGATAAATGAAAAATCTGGAGCTTGAACCTCAGCAAAGATGTTTGACTGCCTCACTGCACCTTCCCCACATTTAAAATACCTAAATCACATTTATACTATGTTAACTTTTAACTGGATAGCTAAAATTAATATTCTGAGCCAAATACCTGATGGTAAAAATGAATGTTATTTTAATAACTCCAAAATGGTCCAGTAATCAATTTTAAATATCTGATATCCAATAGCATTGTTTTACCATTTTATGAATTTGACATTAGTTCTGAAGCTCTGAAGATTGTTTTGCAAATGACTAGGTATTAATTTAGGTTTTCAAGGTACTCATAATCTTGCAAAATTATTGGAAATCTAAATCATAAGTGTGCAAAATGCCAGCTTCCAGTTAAATGACTAAGGTCTAGTTGAATCAAGTCTCATTCAGGGAAAAAATATAATAATCAGATATGACTGATTAAGCCCATAATTAAAGACTTCCACTGGGTTCAATTTTAAAATACCTGAAAGCAAATTATTCTTCAATTCAACATTGCTGCTGACAAGAAATGAAATAAACCTGTTCATGTTAAGTAGGTCTAATGTTAAGAAAAACATTTAATTTTTTTTCTTTTATTCCTTATATCAAAAGACCAGAAAGCCAAGTTAGCTTTTTGAAGAATGTAATCAACCATACTTCCTTCTTGGCTCATAGATATATGTATATTTCTCTATTCACTTTACAAACATAAAATGGATTATAACTTGTTAGACAAAATCAAATATAATGTTAGTAATCAAATTGCTATTAAAAGGGTCCATTTTCCCACCATCCTCTTGCTAATTTTTGATTGGAACACTGACAATGTACCCGTGTCCTGAAATTCTACTAATTCAACAACAGGCCCAAAGGCCATGTCTTGATACTTTTTATTCCATTCAAGGAAGACTCAAGCCAGTACCTAGTAAACACAAATGAAATTAATCAACCATTGTGTCTTATTTTTTATCATTTTGCTCTGATAGAATAACCAGGCAAAAGATATTTAAGAGGAAAAAGTCCAACTTTGTTTTACAGTTCCACAGAGATACAGAAGAAAGATATAGAGGCAGGCAGTGAAGGCTTGGTAACCAGGTCAAGAGAGTAGCTGGCCAGGAACCAGACAGGCAACAGAATGTATGGTCAGGTTAGGAAATTTCCAAACTTCCCCTTGGTACACACTTCCTACATCCATTTTCAGTCTCCTAAATAAACCACAATATCCCAAACACTGCATCAACTGGGAAGAGTGTTCAAACCTGTGAGCTTCTGCTTGCTGGTTCACATTCAGGCCACAACATGCTTTGAAACTAAGGACACTTTGTGTTTCAAAAAAAGATTAATTCTTGCTGATCATCATTTTATTACCTTGTGTAATCCTCTTCTTAATGTTCTCCCTATGTTGGTAGGTCTGTGTACCCCCTTGACCACTCTGTCCACATTAAATGAATAACTGAGTCCTTCCTCTTCCAAGTTCACTACAGCCTCATCAGTGATTGCAGAAGATTGTTACAACATGAACTATGAGTTGGGAAGAAAGAGAACCTAGTAATATGAAGCTCAGGCCAGAACTCAGAAATCTCAACAGTCCGAAAAATTCTGTGGGCAGTATTTAATTTTTTCACTCATTCTTGCTGTGGATCTATGCGTTTCATTTTTGCTCCTAGGAATATTTCTGTTGCTATGATAAAATACAGGAGAAGAAAGGGTTTGTTTGTCTCACTATTATGGATCACTTTGTACCACTGAGGGAGTCAAGGTAGGATATTGAAAGCATGACTGTCTGTGATTCTACCCAGCATTACTTCCAACAAAGCAGCTCACTTCACAACCAAAGATGTAGAGTAGGAACCATGGAGGATAATGTTTGCTACCTGGTTTGTAGTTCAGCATACACTCAGCTAGCTTCCTTACCCATTTCAGGATCACTTGTCCGTGTATGGTACAGCACATAGTGAGATGGGCTCTTCTGCACCAGCTACATCAACTAACAACCAAGACAATGCTCCAAACACAATCCAACAGGCCCATTTGATCTACGGAATTCCTCAATTGAGGCTATCCACTTTGATGACTTAGGCTGTGTCAAGTTGAGAGCATATCTAGGACAAGCTCACAGTCTCCGCATGTAGCCTCTTCAGGATCTGTTATATGTCCCCTAGAGTCAATTGTATTTATTTAATATCTACTTAAGTAAACTAGAAATACAATCTAAAGAGATCATTTGGGATTAGCTGATTTCAAAATGTGAAAGAGGCATGTCCAAATTGTATGCCACTGGTTCTTAAATCTGAGTCATAATAGCACATGCCTGGATTTGGGTATTGAAAGGATATTTCTCTTTATGTGTGCCCTGCACAGACTTGGATTGCAGGATTAGAGATGTCAGACTATGAAATCACAGACATTTCCCTTAGGTATTGTGTTCATTCTAGTAGTAATTCTTGACTTCACAGTTCTTCCATTGCTTTAGTTTGTAGAATATCATCTGGATACAAGTGTACATTGTGAAATTATCTTTAGTAACAGCTTGAGTCAGAATGATAAACAGTAGCAAATATATTTCTTTGCAAGCTGGGATGCTTTAGCTATGGGACTAAAGTAAGTGGCAGCATCACTAAGAGCTTCAAAGAGGAATTTGCTGTCAGCAACCCATGTTTTCATGGGACTCAAAGCTAAGACTTGGAAAGACTATTCCTGTGTCTATCTTAAATTTCTAATATAGTCATTATCTATCTCTTTACAGGAAAAGTTTCCCCAGCCTGTGACTAGAGGCTCTAGTAATTAAGGGCCTTATGAGTTACAAGCAAAGAGACAGGTGTTCTGGGTAATAGAAAGGGTTTAAGTAACAGACTGCAGTTCACAGATACTTCAGGAATCAAAGAAAAGAGTTGGACCATAATTATCCCCATGATGAAGCAGACACACTATAATCGTTTTGAGTAACACTATCAAAAGTTGATGCTTAAAGTACTACAGCTGAATATGGGATGTAAGAATGACTGCTGGTCAAGCACTTCAAAGTGGATAGCCCTTTCTTTTTCATATGACCTAATTATATTATTTCTGATAAATTTGGATGATCTATACAGGGTCTCAGCCATCTTCTTGTGAACCACTTAAAATGTGCTACACAGAAATGAGAACTTTTCTATAAGTATATAACATGCTCTTTATAGAAGTCATACTAAGTCTAAGCAAATCCAGGGTTCCTACAATTATTGCAATGAGTTTTAACTTGTGGTACAGAAATCAAAATCATACATGTGCATTAAGAATGGATAATTCTCCTCACTGCAAAACCACCAAAGTCTTGCTATGATTTACCTTAATCCTAATGATAGTGTTGCATTGAAAAGGATTTGGAAAATAACTTTTTATTCTCTTTCTCCAAGAATGTGTAAAAAAATCTATTATTCCAAATGTCATTAAATGATTTGTCTCTGGGCTGGTATTTTTCCAGAATTCTACAATTAACAAAGTTTTTCTTTTCCTTTTCTGGCTAGCTGTGTCTTGTGACTTTAGTTTGGTTATAAAAGGGGACATTTATTCTTTCCTACATTGGCAGAAAGAACATCTTCATGATTAGCATTGAAAACAAGAGATTTTATCCTACATTGGAAGTAGCTTTGGCAGCCCTGAGTTTTTCCATTATATTAAGCATTGTTCTAGCCAAAAAATGGCTCATGAATTACTTATTTAAGCATTATGTAACTATGGACAATATTTCAGAAAGAAAGGAGCTACTGTCTCAGCAATCTAGGAAGACATCTGAGTAACAACACTATCAACTATTCTTGAAAGTAATTTCAGTCTTCCATAGTGCTAAAAAAACATATTAAGGAAAGGGAAATATCAGGGACAGTGTTGTATTTTTTATTTTTAATCTGCTGATTTTTTGAACACTTAACAATCTGGGTGCCAAACAAGTAACAAAGCCAGTTGTAGAAGTGTAAAAAGAGAAAACGAGGGTTTGTCAAATGATTTATCATTATCAACATTTCTATCATGTAGAAAAACCTTTCACAGTAGATCTTGGTTCTTGGCGGATTCATTTCAAATTCTGTACCTTATGTAGAAATTTAAATTGAAGGTCATTTTCTAAATTTCCTTGTGACATCTCAGAAAAAATAAAGAAAATAGAAGGAGCAAAGATGGATTCTGCGGATTAAGCTATGTAGGAGGCAAGACTAATGGGACGAGGTTCAACTCTGAGATTTTCTTGAACATAGATTTATGTTTAGAGATTTCACCAGATTTCAGCTGACCTTTGACATTTGATTATTTCTGTGCTAATTTTTATAGTGTGATATACTTAGAAATATAATACAAATCTGTATTAGAAACAGAGATTCTTGAAGGACTATGGTGCTGTGATACAAACACTTGACCAGTAACAGAGAGATCAATCACTTTTTTTCCCTCAGTAGCTCAGACTTGGATATGGAATTTCAAGATATCTCATCACTCATTTTGTGGGAATGAGATAAGGATATATAATCCAAGAAATATTGATTCCAAAATATTACCAATTCATTGATACCTATGTAGAGAAAACTAAAGTACCCAAAGTGACATTTTACTTGAATAATAAGATTTTCTGCCATATCGTGAAAGAGGTAAGAATCTTGTAGAAAGACATTATTCTAGAAGCTTTACATTCACTTGTACAGGTTTTCAAGTATTTTGTTTACATTTATTTTATGTGTATTAGTTTATTGGTTGCATGTGTGTAAGTTTATGTGTTGTACATGCCTGAGGAGGTTAGAAGAGGGTGTCAGATCTCTGGACCTGGAGTAAGAGATTATTGTTAGCTGACATGTAGGTGCTAGGAACTGAACCCATGTCTTCTTCAAGAGCAGCCAGTACCTTAACTGCTGAGCCATTTCTACAGCCCATCTTTTACACCTTAATGTAATGAAAAGTAGCAAGGAGAGCTGAATGAATGTGGTTAGAACTGAAATCTTGTTTATTTCTTGGACACTGAAAGGCTTTGGCTTTATTGTTGGATGGTCTGGGGACTTGGATACAATAGTCTTTATAAATATGAGTCAGTTATGATTTATAAATGTTTTTCTTCATCCAATAGTGTCTATGCTAAGCTACCTTTGAGATAAATTAGAATTATTAAGATCAAAATTGGTAAAATTTGTGGGATCCCTGAAAAATGTTGCAGTGTATATAACATCATAATCAAAACCATTCACTTACTTAGTGCCTAAACAACTCCAATATCCACTTAATGACTATCTCGATATTCATTGTTATAAGAAAAGAAATGCAATCAATGGACACTAAAATTCCAATGATCAGTTCAGTATTAGAGAATACTAGATGTAACCATAAACATGTTAAAAGATTAAGAAGCTATTATAGAGATGTAAGGCAGAAAGGAAGGGCAGCCCTAGGCCCAAGGCTAGATGGAACAGAGTGAGGGAGAGACAGGGTAGAGCTGCTTAATGTCCAGGGAATCAAGCTGCACTGGGCTGGGTCTCACATACCAGATTAGGATGCAGGTCTGTGGCAAGCAGATCAGAGGCCCAGGGCAAGGTGGAGGTGGAGAGAGCTAGTGGAGCACAGGTCAAAAGGAGTACAGAGTGGCAGGAGAAATTAGAGCGCTCAGGCTGCAGGGGAATCAAAGCAGGTATAAAATGTGGATATATCTAAATTGAGTGTTCCTCAGAATTATTAGTTACTGATTATTGACAAAATCATTAAATTCTAATCCAAATTAAATATAACCATCATATGTTCATTTACATCTCCTTTCTACACTGTGTCCATTAAATAATGTTCAGAATATAATATAATTAAGGATCTAGAGCTGGCAACTGACCCCCAAATCCCCATTCAAAGAAAAATAATTTGTCATATATACAGTAAACTCTAATTATACTTTTAGTTACTGAACATGAAAATATGATTTTGCCGGGCATGGTGGCATACGCCTTTAATCCTAGCACTCAGGAGGCAGAGGCAGGCAGATCTTTGTGAGTTCAAGGCCAGCCTGGTCTATAGAGTGAGTTCCAGGACAGCTGAGGCTACAGGGAGACCCTGTCTCGAAAAGCCCCCCTCCAAACAAAAGGAAATATGATTTCATCTGTACTTATTTTCCTAAAGGTTATCAAATAGTAATAATTCTGTATTCATTTTAGATATTACAAAATATAATACTTCAAAAGACATCTGAATTTTAACAAATGAATTTTTGTGCAAACAAAAAGTTTACTGTAAGAGTCATGAATATGTGTCTGTTTATAAAATTTCTTCTAAGCAGATAAATCCTTCTTCAAATATAAGATAAAATTCTACATAAGACAGTACAATATCAGTTAGTGGACTTCTTTTTAAAAGTATTTTTTTTTTAATTTATTTGTTCATTTTACATTTATGAGTGTATGTATGTAAGTGCACCTGTGTCATTCAGTGCCCACAGAGATCAGAAGAGGGCATCAGATCTCCTGGCTCTGGACTTACCAATAGTTTTTAGTCACAAGATGGGTGCTGGGAACCAAACCCGGGTCCTCTGCAAGAGCAGCCAGTGCTGCTCAGCCATGACTCTGACACCTAGTGGACTGTTTCGCCCATTTTTTTTTCCTACAAATGTTCTTCGATATGTAAAAATGAAAAAAAAAATTCTAATATAACAAAGTTTATCATCCAAGCCATAGTACTTGGGAGCTTTTCAAGAAACCCATAGATATCTTTTGGTGTCCCTCAACACCCTTCTCTTGAGCAACATGACTCCACACTCTTGCTTAGCTTTCCTCATTCCCATGAATCTCTCACACACACCCTTAGCTATACTAGAATGCAGTGCAATTGGAGCTTTCCATACAACTCAAATAAGTCATTATCCATTCTTGTTCAAACAGAGCCATAAAATCACATTCCAAAGCATGTTCTTTTTCAACACAATAGACATGTCGAAGTGTAAATTTATAAAAAAATTTGGTTATGAGTTGTTAAGGCTTCCACGTTAGCCCCACTTAAGAAAAGCTTTGTAGTTGTATCTCCCTATCCGCACATTCTAGCCCATTGAGTGTTGACTGATCTCTACTCTAGTTTGCTTGATGTATCACCTGAAAAACAACAACAACAACTATTGTGAACTAGTCAGCTGTCACAAGTTTTAGTATTTGCCTCTCTTCCTTGATATAAAAGTTCTGATATAAATTTGCCTAAGAAAATATGCTTATTTTGGAATTGGAATGAATTAGGTGCCATGAGCGCTACACCCTTTCAAGTATAATAGTAAAACACATGTGAGATAGCTTCTTAAAAGAACACTGGTTGAAATCTAGCCCAGATGGAGAGAGGCAAATTAGAAATATTAGTTACCTTCCTGACAACAGACTACATACCTGGAAAAATCATTTACTCTCATGTCCTAACTTCTGGAACAGAAGATCTGAATCCCTAGGAAACTGTTGACTTGGATGGCCCCTTCAAAATGGGAAAATGTTTCTCTAAATCTTCTGATGGTTTATTGTCTACATAAAGATCTTCTTTCAGAAGAAAGTCAGGGAGCCTAGGGTCAAATCTTGATGAGAGCAGGGAGGTAGGATAATGGAGAAGGGCCCTTAGCATGGCGGATAATGAAGAATGGTCTCAACTGAGAGGTAAATGGTGACATACAGAGATCTTAAGATGCTGTTTTACCTTGGTATTTTGACATTCCTGGACACTGATATCTACCCAAACATTACATCTCTATACTGCATTTCACCGTGGGTAATGATATCTCTAACACTGAATGTGGCCTGTATTATATTTAATTGAATATAGTAATATCACCTGCCACATGCTACCACTCATGAAATTTTGTATTTATTCACACAATGAGTGTCCAATGGAATAAGTTGAAGGATTCTAATCCTTAAAAACTGAGTAAATATTAGAGTATTTTGTGTGTGTGTGTATGAATGTACTATCTGCATGCAGGTTTGTGCACCCATGTCCTGCAATGCTACAGAGGTCAGAAGAGGGTCTCGGATTCCCCTGGAACTGGAGTCAAAGATGGTTCTTAGCCACCATGTGGGTGCTGGGGATCGAACCCAAGCCCTCTGCAAGAGCAGTTGGTGCTCTTAACCACTAGGCCATCTCTCCAGCACATATCAGAGTGTTTTAATCATTTATGCCAGATCAAATCTGTGCCTTTCATATCCATATGTAGAATAAGACATAAAGCGATAGCTCTGGCATTCATGTAGACAGTACATTTTTGGACAACATGAAAGGTGTCTAGCTTGTATTTCACCTGATATTTCCCAGGGTGCTTAGAGAAACATCACTGAAGGGGAGGCCCAGCTGTTCTTTAATAATAACCTCAGCTTAGCTGTACATAGATGCCATCCTCATTCCTTTTGTGCATTTCTTGTGGTTTTGTGTGGATGCTATGTAAGTACAGCAAATATAATGTCTTTATCACCCATTAAATAAAATAGGACTTCATATCATTTCTTCAGATACATCAAAACTGAGAAATGTTCAAGGTACTCTATGACATATCTGGGGACAATTAAAATAAACTCAAAAAGAATTGGAGATGTCGCTGAGTTGGTAGAGAGCTTTGACCAGCATTGTGAGGCCCTGGATTCAACCTTTAGTGCTGCCTAAAGTGGGTGTGATGGTGCATGTCTGTAATCCCAGCGGGTGGGGGACTCAAGCAACAGGATCAGGATGAGAAGTTCTGCTGCGCTGTTGGTCAGTGGCCATCCTGGCCTGCAGGACACCTCAGCTAGCAACGCAAACATCAACACAAAGGAACTAAGCAAATAAGGTGAGTGCTCTGATAATGCTAATTTACTTATTGCAATAGGCCTCTGTGATTTTTGACTAACAAACACTAAACTTCCACCCTCTTTGCATTTTAATTCATTACTTGCTCTCCTAATACTCATGGTTAAAATTGTCATATAAAAAGTAAAATGATTGGGGCTAGAGAGATGGCCTAGCAGTTAAGAGCGCCGACCGCTCTTACATAGGACCTGGGTTCGATCCCCAGCACCCACATGGCGGCCAAGAGCCGTCTGAAACTCCAATTCCAGGAGAACTCCAGCTCCAGGGGAATCCGAGACCCTCTTCTGACCTCCGCGGCATTGCACCGCACAGGTGCACAGACCTGCATGCAGACAGCACATTCATACACATACAGAAATAAATAAAAAATTTAAAAAAAATTTAAAAAAGTAAAATGATTAACATTGAAAATAAAGCATTAAACAATACTCATTCTCATTCTACTTGAATATGCTAATTTTAGTACAATTTGAAAATATTTATAATAGTTACTTCTAAGTTTCTCATTGTTTCTTCACTGTGATAAACTCTGTTTAAAAATTTTAATCTGGAATTCATAGAACTATTTTAATTTTTAAGCAGTTTTTGTTTGGTTTGGTTTATGTAACAAACAATTAGAGACTGAAAAAATATCTTTTTTAACACTCAGCTCTTAGACTATAAGCAGATAAGCAGACTGCCACCAGATAATTTGCCAAACAAAGTATCCCAGTTGCTGTCTATGCACTTATTTTCCCCCGGAACTACACTATTCTTAGAACTACTTTCTTCCTGGATTCTACTAGAAGGGGCTGTTAAGCTCTACTGTACAGCATTCAAGTGTTTTTCTAGTCCAAATACCCAAAATCTTCCACAATTTCCAAAATCCATGTAGTCAAGCTCTTCATAGCATTAGCGTACTCTATGGTACTAATTTATGTATTACCTTTGTGTTGCTGTAATAAAACACCATGACGAAGTCAATTTATAGAAAGGGGGATTTTAGGGGGCTGAAGAGATGGCTTAGCGCTTAAGAGCGCCGACCGCTCTTACAGAGGACCCGGGTTCGATCCCCAGCACCCACATGGTGGGTGAGAACCGTCTGAAACTCCAATTCCAGGAGAACTCCAGTTCCAGGACACCTTCTGACCTCCGCGGCATTGCACGACACAGGTGCACAAACCTGCATGAAGACAGTACATTCATTCACATACAGAAATAAATAATTTTTTTAAAAAAGTTAAAAAAAAAAGAAAGTGGGAGCTTATTCAGCTTAAGGTAGCAGACGGTAAGAGTCCATAACAGCAGGGGAGGCATGGCGTCAGAGGTGGCCAGTGTGGAAAATTGAGATCTCATATTTTCATAAAGGTTCAGAAAGAAGAAAGAAACTGGAAATCTGGCAAGGCTTAGAATTTACAAGGTCCTTTGCAGTGCTGTGCATCATCTAGCATGACCACACCTGCTAAAGGTCTCATGACTGCCCAAAACAGCACCCTAAGCTGGAGACTAAGTCTTGAATGGGGGCATTAATTCAAATCCCAGGCTATACTCCTACCTGTATAATTTTAAAAGAAATATTTAGTGTTCTTTGATCTTTGAAGCAATATTTAGTCATTTGTCTTAGGTGACTTTTTTTTCTATAAGAACAATAAACATTGACTAGAGGATCTATAAATCAACCTCTTTTTAGAAAATAAGATCATAGCTCAGGAAGCTGAATTGACATATAAAGCAATATAGAAATTTAGCACTAGATGTGGGTCAAAACTCAGTTACATGACATCCAGGCTATATTACATTTTATTGTGCTTAACAAGGACCACAGAAATGATTAATTTCTGATTCATGCAACACCAAGGAAGCCATTTACTGAAGATTGCATATTACCTGCAGGAAGACAGGTGTAGACTCACACGAAAGCTTACAAAACATGCAAAGCTGTCCCATTAATACATGTTTGTTATGTGCCATCCTTCATGTATTGATTTCTACCTGTTTATTTTCAAGTTGTATATAATTTCTTTTATAATACTCAAAGATGATAAAGTGGATATCTATTTCAACCACAAATAAATAAAATAATCATGGACAACAGATAACACCATACTATTTTAACTAAAACCTATTTTGGAATCATCAAATAAACATAAAACAATATCTGATTTTCACAAAACAAAAACACTCACATAAATAGTACCTGATCAAAATGGTGTCATATTTTATACCCATAAACATATTCCATTTATACTTAACTTTGTAAGTGAAATTGGATTTTGTGATCACTTCAAGGTGTTATTGAAGAAGACTGACAAAGCCCTAGATTGTTTGAATAATCAAGCCTACATTCAGCTTTTGATTGCTAACTATATTATTCAAAAGCTTTCATTTGAGTCTGAATAAAAGGAAATGGATTAAAACAAGCCATAAATCTTTTGCCAACTCCTTCTTGCTCATTTAATAAATAACCACATTAGGCCATAACAATCCTGTATAAATTCTTTCTAGAACTGTGGAGTTGTGCTTGAGTTTATGTGCTATTGCACTAACTAATAAACATAATTTCATGGTATACATTGTACTTCTTTTAAAATTAATTATTTTTATTTTATTTGTATGAGTGAGATGCCTGCTTATAAGCATGGAAATGCATGCAGTGCCCCTGGAGAACAGAAGAGGGTGTCAGATCCATGGGGGGTGGATTACAGAAAGGTTGTTAGCCTTCATTTGGGTACTGAGAACTGAACCCCAGTTGTCTGCAAGAGAAGAAATCCTTCAAACCTCCATATGCATTTCTTCATTCTTAAGACTTAGCTGTGCAGGCACAAAATAATAGATATTTCTTAAATTTTATAATTTAGATCACCATTTTCATTTCAGGAGAATCATCTCAAAATTTTGACCATACTTTAGCATTCAATTAAATGGGCTTCAGTAAGTTTCTGTTTTATGAACCTCTGTAGAATTTGCCATTAAGAATTAATTGTTTGATACTCAGCTAGAGAAGGTCTTTCCTTGTCCACTGAATTCTCCTGGAAATAAGATCATTTTCCCAACATTAATACCACTTCAAGCTGTACACAACATTTTGGATTTGTGGCAATTAATGGCACATTGGAAACATATGGAGGATCCACATAGGATATGTTCAGAGCCATACCTAGATACCAAGGTTTGCTTAGAAACAGCAAAGCTAAAAAATAGGGAGCCCTTTTCTTAGTTTCACTAGATAATTGCAAAGCCTTTATAGATTCAAATACACCATACATTTTTTGTCTATGTTAGGAACTCAATTGTAATGTTGAAAACAATTCAGTGATGAAAACTGTTGTACTCCAGTGTCACTTTTCTTGGAAAACAGGGCCTTATTTTCATCTTTCTCAGAGTGTAGATCTCTGGGCTTATTGAAAGTTACCACTCCGCCAGAGTGCAGCTGCTAATCCCTCCATGCTTTAGACTATACCTATATTTAGCCAACAATACCATTTTATTTCTTCTTGTCCAAACTTCAAATACACTACTTAGAGCAAATGTAAAACATCAAATGTTAACTTGACACTGACTGAGCATGGCAGTTTAGAAGGTTGTCTTTTGCGGTGAATGGTGAAACTGCAACAATATAGTCTGGACACTCATTTGATCAACTTGATTGAACATGCAAGGCCCTCCAACCCCCGCTAGATGTTGGGGATGTGGGGGTTTGGGCACAACAGCCTGCAAATTGGTTTTACATGAGGGATGCTTGTACTCATAAATTATCACTTATTGCTAAAAAATGAAAAAAAAAAAAAAACAAACAGAGAAAGATGCAGGAGAGTTATGGCAGAATGATGATCTGGGATGGGGTGGGTGGGATGGGGGAACGGAAAGGGAAATATGCCTGAACTGAATTGAAAAATGATGTATGAAATACACAAAGCATCAATAAAAAAAAATAACCTTTGCAAGCCATCGGGGGGGGGGGGAAAGAAGGTTGTCTTTCAAGGATGAAAATACTTCCCTGGAGAAGCCATTACCCTCTTTAAGACAAAGATTTACACCTTTCTCTCATGCCATCATGCATGCTTCTAAAGCACAGTGACTGTCTGTGTTAATCTAAATTGTCACTGCAATAAAGAAAAAACAAACAAACAAACACAGGGGGCTGGACAGATGGCTCAGTAGTTAAGAGTGCCAACTGCTCTTCCAGAGGACCTGGGTTCAATTCCCATCTCCCGCCTGGCAGCTAAGAACTGTCTTTAAGCTGGGCACACCTTTAATCCCAGTGCTTGGGGTGCAGAGGCAGGCAGATCTCTATAAGTTCAAAGCCAGCCTGGTCTACAGAGTGACTTCCAGGCCATCGGGCTATAGGGACACAGCTTTTCAAAAGAAAGAAAAAAAGAAAAAGATACAATTTAAGTCCAATCAGACCATGCATGCTTCTGAAAACTGGGAAGTACATTCTGCCTGTTTTCAACAAGTCTGAGTTGGATGAACCACTGTCTTTGTAAGTGACTGGCTGAAGTATCAAGATTTCTACTAGAGTGCCTGTTTTTAAATTTGCTGAATGGATTCTTTTTTGAAATACCCACCACTACATTGCTCTGCTTTATGCAGCATCTCTGTATAGTTCTACTTTCTGCACTTGATTTGAAGCTCCCTACAGGTAAGGATTTCAGTTGGCTGATTCTCCATGATATTTACTCATCAATATTCAACTAAAATTGAGGTGTTCATTGAATCTTTGATAAGCTGTATCTAAATTCTTTTTTCCATTTAGATTTTTATAAAGGTCAAGTGAAAAATGCAATGTCCTCCCAGAATGTATGCTGCATAAATGATGGACATTTTAGAAAATATTCATTTCCAGAGCTACTGTGAAGAGCAAAGTATGATATTATTGATAATATTATGTGTGTGTCCAATGGGAACAACTGAGGAAAAAAAAAAGAAAAAATAGTGTGTGAGTGTGTGTGTGTGTGTGTGTGTGTGTGTGTGTTTGTGTGTGTGTGTGTGTGTGTGTGTGTGTTAGGTGTGGTGTGCCCATATAGGCAATGGCTTTCTTGCATATGTGTTAGTGCACATATGCACAGGTGCATGTGCCCATGTGGGTGGATATGTGAAGTTAATCATAGTTTCTTGCTTGTCCAGTCTCTGTTTGCTGAGGGAAGGTCCTCCAAGGAACACAGAGCTCACCAGCTCCAGGTGAGCCAGATTCCCCTGTTTCTACCTCCTGACTCTGGCATTTATTCATGTGGCTGTTATGTCAACCTGGCTTTTAAGTGGGTTCTACAGATCCCGACTGTGGTCCCCACACTTAGAGCAGCTGCTTTATCCATTGAGGCTTACCTTGATTCTCTGAATAATATAAAATGCCAACTTGAGTCTGAATTGGTTCAAAATTGGCAAGTTATATTATTGTTAATATTAGTGTTTTAATGTATTAGTTTGCAACATTCAAATGGATTTTCAAGTTTTAAAAGCTGAGAGCTATATTAAAAGACAATACTAGGAAGGGCTGTCTTAAGATTAAGTGGATGGAGAGTTAAGTCAATGGACAAGGGCACAGACTGTTCTTGCAGAAGACCAGAGTTCTAGTCCCAGCATCCATACAGTGGTTAAGAACCATCCTTGGCTCCAGTTCCTGGGGAATCCAATGCTGTCTTCTGACCTCAATGGAATTGCATGACATTGATGCATTTACATACATGCCAGCAATTCACTCACACCCTTAAAATAAAGACAATAAATACAATTTAAAAAATATAAGTAGTGTTAAAAACATCAGCTACAATGAAACAAATTTAGCTTTCATTGGCTATGCCAAGTGTTGGAGAGCTTCAGGTGTCATGCAGTTCCTCTTTAAAATTCATATTCTTCCAATAAATGAAGTTCACAGTCCAGAATTATGTTACAAAGTAACCATAGAATATTCAATTGCTATATCAATATAAATATGTATATCAATTCCAAATTAGATTCAGCCTTATTTTCTTTGAAAATTCCATCAAAAGTCCTTGGAATTGATAGGAATCACCTATAGGTCAGGTAGCTGGGGGATTTATTTAAGTCACCACACATTTTCAAGTTGTTTACTCCTATAATATTTCCAGAGTGATCTTAGAGTTTAATATATGATTATGCTGAGCCATTTCTACTTTATGAAAAGAATCAATGTTTGTTTGTTGCTTACTTGGTATTTACACCAATATTATTTAGCACAGGCTAGTTTTATACTCACTATATAACCAAGGATAACTATGAACCTCTACCATCCAAGGGTGAGGATTACAGGGGTGGGCCTACAAACTTAGTTTCATGCAGTGATGGGGTCATACATCCCAGGACTTCATGTTTGCCAGGCAAGCACTCCTACAACCCACTAAAAATAATTTTAAGCTCATGCAGAGAAAGATTCTCATCTTAAATGTAATGAAATGCCATTGCAACAAAAATTGTGATGACAACTCATTATGAAATTAGAGGTTAGCAGGTTACAAATCAGGTTCAATTTTCTTACTTTCTTGAAAAAAATAATTGTATATATGCTGCACAAAGAAGAAATCAGTGTTAGCAAATATTTATGTTGTGCAACATAATGTTTAGAATCAATGTAACAACAACTGAAAATAACTCCATGCACATGCAAACACCATGTTTTCTTCCAAAACTCCTTGTGGTGAAATTTGTGACCTGTATTGTCTTCTGCCTTATGTTGTGTTGCTGAGTGTTCCAGGGAAGGGGTATGTTTAAATAAAAGATGAATAAATTTATGTGAAAATGAAAACTGTAACTTTGGAAAAATACATTTAATTTTAAAGTGTGGGAGCCCAGAGTAAGAAGGATAATTGTAAGGACTTTTGCTGCTGAACTTGCTGACCTGAATTTTTCCCTGGGACTCACATGATGGTCAGAAGAAATGCAGTTTTCAACTTGTCCTCTCACCTCCACATATATGTGGTAGCATTTATAGGTCCATATACCAAGATAAGTAAATAGTAAAACACATTAAAATCAGAATTCAGCATCTGTAAATGCTTTTACTTTGGAGAACAGGTATGAAAAACCAATATGAGTCATGAGGAAAGGGTGAAAATGAAAATAATAAATTGTAAATAAGTTCTAGCATTCACAATTTATCATGGTGACACAAATACAAAATCAGAGATACAAACAGTACCTAGAAATCAGGTGATTCCTGTCTTTATTTTGCAGAGTACCCGGCTAAACTAAGATGTCATTTAGATAACACAGAGATCATTTTTTTACCAAATGATATGCCATAAAAATCACAATTCATGATTATGAATTCATCAACATGAACATTTGTGAAATAAATATAAACATAGTCCTGGAATGATAAATCATACTACTTGATTGGAAAAATAATTGCAAAACTTCCTTTGAAGGGACTCTCTTGTCAGAGAATAGGATAAAAGTTAGCAGTGGGAGCATAGGGTGGGATGGAAAAAAACACGTGGAAAATCATGAATAATGATACACTAATTTTAAGTAGAGATGAGCATAAAATGATCTACTAGACTAAAAGTGAGATTTCAGGTACCAGAAACTGTATTGTGAGTTTCTGATACTCTTAAAAAGAGAAGGTTAAAATTTATTTAATATTTTAATAAGATTAATATGCTTTTGAAAGACAATACAAGGACAAAGAGTGGAATAAGATGACAAATATAATCAAATGATAGATTCTATAATGTGAAATGACATCTTAGTTTAAATTAAAATGGCATTAATTACATGACATAGAATATACTCAAATGTATCCGGGATAAAATAAGTAATTAACTACATTATTGAAAGTCAATTATATGTTATTTTCACCTGAAAGACAATAACATAATAAGATACAGAAAGTTTTAAAATTAAATTATAGCAAAACTTAATGCAAATTGGAAAGTGGAAATATTTAACAGTACACAGGAAATACATAAATGCCTGAAATGTACATGTAGCAACATAAGGTGAATGCATGTCACCTATGACATTACACAAGGAAAATGCATATAATTGAAATTATTTCCTTCATTTCAAAAGCCAATCACATATTTGGATGACGTAGACAAAAAGGAAATTTGATGTTTTTTATCCTATAGTCTGATAGAAAATCAGCTTCATCATGTTTCTTATGTAAAACATTAGTTATTAATCACAGAAAAACTCAGGATTGTAAGAAATGAAAGTATCAGGGCTGGAGAGATGGCCTAGCAGTTAAGAGCGCCAACTGCTCTTGCAGAGGACAAGGATTCAATCCCCAGCACCCACATGGCAGATGAAAACTGTCTTTAACTCCAGTTCCAGGGGAATCCAACACCCTCTTCTGACCTCTGCGGCATTGCACAACATGGGTACACAAACCTAGATGCAGACAGTACATTCATACACATACAGAAATAAAATTTAAAAAAAACTAAAAATATTAAAAACAAAACATAGAAAGTATCATTTATTTGTAACATAGTGGAATCACTATAGGAATCTGAACCTTCAGCCCTCTGAGAGATGCTGGCCTGGACAGAAGAATCAGGCTGTCCATTTGTCCCTGATGAGACACTCCTAGCTTGCTCAAATGATCTTACCTGAGGCTGGCCCAGTAGGGGGCAGTGCTTAAGTCACATCCCCACTGACTTATAACAAGAGTTGTAACCTTGCTTGAGGTGGAAAGTTGGGTAAAGTACTGCTCAGAGGAAAATGCTTTATGCCACATGATAAGTTTGCTAATTTCAATTAGCATAAATATGATATACAGTTGGAAATACAGTTTGAGTTAATCAAAGAAGGGATAGAGGTCTATACCTACAATGTAGCTTGCATATATTCTAAATAAAGATGCCGTTAACAGAAAATAAATTATTTATGTTAGAGCTAACAAGTAAGATAGATTCTCACTGTGTATTTACTTTACTACTATCTTGGGGTCCTTTTTACTTTTCATTTATATTTTATGTGCCTTAATATATTGGCTGCATGTAAATAAGTGCATTTGTGTTCTGCAATGCCTGTGGAGGTTGAAAGAGGGTGTTGGATACCCCCAGAACTGGAGTAATGGATGGTTGCTAGTTGTCATGTGGGTGCTAGGAATGGAATCCAGGTCCTCTGCAAGAATAGCCAGTGCTCTTAACTAACAAACCATCTCTACAGCCACCTGGGCTTTTAAAGATGTTGAATGGTAAATAAAGTTGGAAGAAAGTTTTAGAGGACATTAGGAAAATAAATGATGTTGAAAAATATTTAAGATTTGTAATTTATTTCTCCCCCAAACCAATTCTTATAATTCCATGGAAATCATCAACCAACATCAGCAGAATCAAGTTTAAAATATTCAGGTTTTATCCTAATTGGCCTATTACTTTGTAATACATTGAAGTTGTATGATATTAAACAGTTGTTTATTTATGCTTATTTTATGTGTCTGAATGCTTTGCTTGCTTCTATGTAAAGGTGTAAGTGGACCCCATGGGTGCAATGTGCATGTAGGTAAGGAGTTGCCATCAAATCCCCTGGGACAAAGTTACTCATGGTTGTGAGCTGCCAAAAGCATGCTGGCAATTGAACACTAGACATTTGAAAGGCTTTCTACCTCTTAGCCATTTCTCCAGTATTCACTTTTACATTCTGGTATATTTACATTAATTCTAATTCCATCTTGGAGATGTTGAAGCAGTGTATGTAGATAGAACTAATATATAATTTTCCAGAATTTCATCTCTTTTTTTTAAATTTATTTATTTTTAACAAATCTAGACCCGTGTTCCTGCCCATTCCCAGACCCTGCCAGAGCTCATGCATTCTGCCAAACATGCTTTTCATCTCTTAGTCTTTCTCAATATTTTCCGTGGGGAAGTTGACTGTTTTGAGCAGAAGTTCACTATTTCAGTCAGTTCTTTGATGCAGTCTTTTCTGTTGTTGTTGTTGTTGTTGTTGTTGTTTCCAAAATGCATTATGCCCAACTGCTTTGTACAAAAGCTCCTGGGGCCCTACACAAGAAATACTTACAACTGGGTAATTGGCACTAGCATCCACAGATGAGGGATACCATTAGTCGTTTGTTTTTCTGGGACGTGTGTTACTTCACTCAGCATGATGTCTCTAGCTCCAGCCATTTTCCTGCAAAGCTCATGATGGCTCTTCCTTTCGGCTGCATAGTACTCCATTGTGTAGATGTACCACATTTTCTCTATCCACTCGTCAGTTGAGGGGCATTTAGGTTGGTCCAGCTCTTGCTATTGTGGAGAGAGCTGCAATAACATGGCGTGCATGTATCTGTGGTGGCGTAAGTCTTGAGGGTACATGCCCAGGAGTGGTATGGCTGGTCGGTGGCAAGTCATTCCGAGTCTTCCAAGGGTTCTCCACACTGTTTTCCATAGTGGCGTACGAGTTTACATGCCCCACCAGCATGAGGAGTGTTCCCCTTTCCCCACACCTCTCCAGCACTTGGCATCATTTGTTTTCTTGATCCTAGCCAGTCTTTTTGGAGTAGATGATATCTTAAAGTGGTTTTTCATTTGGATTTCCTTAATGATTAGTCATGTTGAACAGTCTGAGGTGTTTCTCACATCTCTTATTTCCTCCCTTGTGGAAGTCTCTGTTCAGTTCTTTGCTCCATCTATTGAGTGGGTCATTTGTTTTCTTTTTTCTTTGTTTTTTGAGTAGTTTTATATATTCTGGAAATCAATGCTTTGTCAGATGTACTTGCAGTGAAGGTTTCCTCCCACTCTGTGGATTTCATTTCACTTCCTTGCTTGTTTTTTTGATGTACAGAAGCTTTTGAGTTTGAAGGTCCCATTTGTCAATTGTCGACCTTAATTCTTGTGCAGCTGCTGTCTGAGTAGGAAGTCTTTTCTGACGCCATTGTCTTGTCGTCTGCTGCCAAATTTTTTTCTATCACCTTCAGAGTTTGGGTTTTCACGTTGAGGTCTTTGATCCATCTGGAGTTGACTTTTGTACAGGGTGAGAGGTAGGGGTTTAATTTCATTCTTTACAATGGTGATCCAGTTGCCAACACCACTTGCTGAAGATGCTGTCTTTTCTCCATTGTGGTTTCTGGCCCCCTTTTCCAAATATGAGATGGCTGAAATTGTATGTGCTCAGATTTGATCTTCGGTTTTGTTCCATTGTCAACGGTCTGTTTTTGTGCCAGTGACCAGGCTGTTTTTATGACTATAGCCCGTAAGTAATAGTTGAAATCTGGTATAGAGATCCCTCCTCTGTACGCTCTTTTCACTCAGGGTTGATTTGGCTATTCGGGGTCTTTTGTTTTTCCAAAATGAAATTAAGAACTTTTGTTGTCCAAGCCTGTGAAGAAACTTTGGGGATTTTGATTGGGATTGCGTTAAATCTATACAAGAGTTTTTGGTAAAATGACATTGTTACAATTTGTAATTTACCAATCCAGAGATGGGAGGTTTTTTTCCTCTTCTGAGGTCTTGTTCAATTTCTTTCTTTAGGGTTTAAATTTTTGTTGTAGAGGTCTTGGGTGTCTTTGGTTAAGGTTTGTTCCTAGGTTATTTATTGTTTTTGAGGTATTGTGAGTGGGAAGTCTCTTGAATTCTTTCTCCAGTTGCTTGTTCTGTGGTGTAAAGAAAGCCATTGATTTTTTTAAGGTTCTTTGTATCCTGCCACTTTGCTGAAGCGTTGTAATCGATTTCTAGGAGTTTTCTGGTGGAGTTTTTTTAGCAACCCTTAAGGTAACAATCATATCAACAGCAAATAGGGAAACAGTTTGAGGTTCCTCCACCAAAGGTACACTTTAATATCCTTTTCTTGCCTGGCCGAGCCAGGGTGTTTCAAGCCTACAGATTGAAGAGGAGGGGACAGGGGGCAGCCGTGCGGAGGGGTTCCTCCCGAAAGGGAATGTTTCTGTCATTTTCCACCAGGAGGATGATGTGGCTATGGGTCGGTAAGGCGTGAGGACATTGAGGAATGAACCCGCCAATCCAACTCCTTCGAGACACGCAGGAAGAAGCTGGGGATGTTGGTCAAAGGCTTTTTCAGACAGCATGAAGGAGGATGGGGGGCGGTGATTCCGTTTATGGGATGATGTTTAGTGATGGATCGTAGGTGTTGAACCAATCCCTGCAACCTCGGTATGAATCCAACTTGGGGGATGATGGATGATACTTCGTTGATGTGGGTCTGTATGCGATTGGCCAGTATTCTGTTTAGAATTTTTGGCATCTGTTGTCATCAGGGAGATGGGTCTATAATTCTCCTTGGTAGGAGCGTGCCGGTTTTGGTTTTAGAGTGAGGCTGGCTTCATAAAGGAAGGGTTGGGAGAAATTCCCTCTCATTGTATACTTCTAAACAGTTTTCAGTAATAAGGGTTGGTAGGTCTTTATTGAAATGGTTATAGAATTTTGCTGGAAACCGTCCATGGGCTTGGGCTTTTTTTCATTGGGAGGCTCTTACTAATACTCCTCATTGTCTTCTATATGTTATGGGGTCTGTTTAAGCTGGTGGTCTCTTCTTGGCCAAGCTTTGGTGATTCCCAGGGATTTTTTTTTTTTTTGTGATATTTTTTTGGTTTTCTCCTAGGTTTTCAACTTAGGCAAAGTATAGTTCCTTAATTCCATATAATTTTCTTGATCGTTTCCTTTCTGTTGTGATATTTCCCTTCACATCACAGATTGTATTGATTTGGAGTTGTTCCTTCTTTCTTTTGTGTAATGGAGCTAGAGGTCTGTCTATCTCGTTTATTCTTCCAAAAGAACCAACTTTTTGGCTTCATTGATTTTTTGTATTGTTTTTCTTTGTTTCTATTTCGTTGATTTCTGCTCTGATTTTTTTTATTTTCTTCCTGTCGGTTGCATTTAGGGTTCATCTGTTGTTGCCTCTCAAGTGCTTTTAGCTGTAGTGTTTTAGATCATTCACTGTTGCTCTTTCTGTTTTTTCCTAATGTAGGCACCCAGGGCTATAAACTACCCGCCTTAGGAACTGCTTTTAAGGAGACCCATTGGTTTTGTTTGTGTTGTAGTGTCATTGTCATGTCATTTGCCAGGAATGTTTTTATTTCTTTCTTTATCGCTTTCCTTGGATGACCATTCATTATTCAAGAATGTGTTGTTTAGTCTCCCATGTGTTCCTTGTAGTGCAGGAGGGGTTGCCTGGTGTTGTAGTTGAGCTTTATTGCACTGTGGTCTGACAGGATGCATGAAAGTATTCAATCTTTTTGTATTTGTAGAGGTTTTTTCCTTTGTCCCAGGATGTGGTCGATTTTGGAGAATGTTCCGTGGGGGGCTGAGTATAAAGTGTATTCCCCAGGTATTAGGATGCAATATTCAGTAGAGTCATGAGGTCCATTTGGTGTATTTATCGTTCAGTTTCAGATGTTCTCTGTTTATTTTTGTCCTGTTGACCTATCCAAAGGACACAGTGGGGTATTGAAATCCCCACATATGAGTGTAAATGGGGGTTAGTGTGTGACTTGTGGTCCTGGAGAATTGTCTTTATAAAGTTTTGGTGCACCAGAATTTGGGGCATATATATTCATAATTGGTGAAATCTTCTTGGTGGATTGTTCCGTTTGATGAGAATGTAATGCCTTCTTTTCTCTTCTGATTTCTTTTACTTGAAGTCTATTTTATCCGTAGTATAAAAGAGCAACACCTGCTTTCTTTTTGGTACCATTTGCTTGGAAATTTTTTTTCCATCCCTTCACTTTGAGGTGGTGCCTGTCCTTGAAGGTAAGATGTATTTTCATCTCTAAATGAAGATAGGAATCATGAGTAATAAGAAGATAGTTTTTGAAGATTTATAATGGAAATTAAAGGAAAAAATGTGAATGCCAAAACATAGTTTGGTGCTTTGGTGACATTTCATACATCATTTTCCAATTCAGTTACAGGCATATTCTCCTTTCCCTTCCCCCCCACCCCCACCCCAACCGAGATCATGCATTCTGCCATGACTGTCCTGCATATCTCTCTCAGGTTTTTTTTTCCATTTTTTTAGCTAATAAGTGATAATCCATGAGTACAAAGCATCCGTCATGTAAAACCATTTTGCAGGCTGTTTGTGCCCAAACACCCACAAGCCCCACCTTCCAGCAAGGGGGTGAGGGGTTGTATGTTCATTCAGGTTATCAAATGAGGGTCCAGACTACATTGCTGTAGTTTCACCCTTCACCCCAATCGCAGCCCTTTACATTAATACCACGCCCCTCTTCTGCAGATTATTCCCTGGGCTTAGAAAAGTGGCACAGGTGGATGAGAAGCAGAACAGTCCACTCTCTCTGTAGCTGTTGTCTTGGATTCTGGTCAATTCTGGCTGTTTCCTTTCATGGGCTGACAGTCTGTCCAGGAATAACCTTTCGATCCTACTAATGCAGCACAAGCAATTAGATATATAGGTACTTAAGCAGCATTAATAGTTATGGTAGGTTACTTTGTTATAGACATATATGTTTAGATGAGATGTTGATCCATGATCTACATTTTTTCCTGTTAAATATGACGGGGTCTTACTGTGGCTTATGATATCTCCTGAACTGAATTGGAAAATGATGTATGAAATGCACAAATCATCAATAAAAAAATATTTTTAAAAAAGAAACAATTATATTAAAGAAGTAACACAGTCCCAGAAAAACAAATGACAAATGGTATCCCTCATATGTAGATGCTAGCGCCAATAATGCAGTTATGAATATTTCTTGTGGAGAGGGATGCATATTAAAATAACAACAGAAAGACTGCATCAGAAAACTGATGGAAATGGTGAATTGGGAGGGGTGGGAGGTGTGGGAGAGGGCCATGGGTCTATATTCGATTAATGTATATTTAATTGATGTGAGTTCAATAAATATCCAATTTTGCCCTGACTCTGTCTACAGGTTACATGGTGTTTTATGACTTAGTAAAAGTAAATATGTGTACATTAAACAACATTGGCATTTCAGAGGCCAACTGTAAAAAAAAAACAAAACAACAACAACAAAAAAAAAACATAGTTTGGAACTAACATAAAGTTTATTCTCAGAGGTCATAATTTTGATACATATGTAATGTTTACATAGACATATTTTGGAGCAATGCAAAGGGGAGGGAACAAAAACATAAGGATTGGGTCAAAGAACAGACTGATACAGTTGAATTCTGCCCAAAACAACAAGCATCTGCAGAAAAAAAAACCCTTTGGAAAGACTTAGAGAGAGAGAGATGCAAGACCTGTACGGCAATTACATGAACTGGGGTGGGCGGGGGCAGGGAGAGGGGAATGTATGTAAATTAGACTAAAAATGATGTATTAAACACACAAATCATAAAGAAATTAAAAAAGAGTACCTACTGTTTTATGCTTAGTTCAAAGGCAAGTAAAAATTGTCTATAATTGTAGAAGTCAGGATAAATGATCTTCGGAAGAAAGGGTGGGATATGGGTTGATACAGTCATACGATGGGCTCCTGGGGTATTAATGTCATATATTTATTTGATTTACACCTACGAGTTTACTTTGGTATAGTTTATTGGGAAATAAATTCATGTTTTATGCTTCTTATGCATGTTGTACTTTAATAAAAATTATTTGAAAGCAAAAAATTTATAATGGAATATATATATATATATATATATATATATATATATGTTGGAGTGGGCAGTGTCTTTGTGCTTTGTGTGTGTGTTTTGGTGTGTGTGTGTGTGTTTTTGTTTGTTGTGTGGTGGTGTGTGTGTGTTTAAGACAGATTAGTAAATATTTTTGTAAAATATGAAAATAGTTTAACAGAAATGATTTTTTCTGTATTCACAAACATCTATATTTGGTAAGAATAATTAATGTCTTTCAGACTAGACTTAAATATCTGATTTAAGGAATAAATATCAGTAGGAAAACATTATCCAAGGACATATCATAATTTGAGAACTTGAACTTGATTTATCTCATTCAAGGAGAATATTCATATTAGTATGCTATGAATTATCTCTTAAAAGCACTTATCTCTAACAAAGAAAAACAATAGTACTTGCACAGTCTCTATTTAGGAAAACTAGATATTTCTTCCTTGATTAAAAAAAAGATGTTTTGTTAATCAGCTACTTAAAAAAACAATTCTATTTTAAAAGTACAATAATCATGACCTATTTTGTAATCTAACACAAAATGTACAGGCATATGAAATATGATTTGGATTATTATTTTAGATTATTTTTTGCTATAAATATTTTATATTTTTTTTAAAGTTGAATTATTTTTAAAGTTCAATCAATATATTTTTTTCATATTTAGATTATTCTTCTTACCTGCATCCCTTTACTAACTCTCTCCAGTTCATATTATATATATATATATATATGTATATATATATATATACAAATTGAGTCTTCAGCTGCTCTTTGGTGGGCATTCTACCACGAGCCTGATGAAACTACTAAGAGTATCACCCTTAAAAGCAACTCCCTGCTCGTGCTAATTCCCTTATTATTCTTCAGTCTCTCATATTATATATATATATATTAATATATTAAATTAAAGTAATATATTCGATTTGAGTCCTCAACTGCTCCCTGAGGGGATAACAATTCCTCTAGTAGGTTTGCAGTTGCTTACCCACCTACAATGGGACTGTGTCTGGCTTGACTTATGTGGAACTTGTTCATGCTGTGACCACTGCTCTGTGTTCATATGAGTAACTCACCAGCTTTCTGGAAAACTCCATTTCCTTGTGGTCATCCACCTGATTTTTCTCTTATAATTTTTTCTCCTGTTCTACCTGATCCATTAGCCTTAAGAGGCAAAACTTTTATACAAGTGCCTACAGGGATAAGCAATGTATAGCTTCCTTTTCTCTGCAATTTGTCCAGTCATTTATCTCTGTGATAATCACCACCTGGTAGGTAAGAAGATTCACTGCTAAGAGTCCACAGATGCATTTACCTATGGGTAAAACAGATTATTAAGAGTCAGTTTGATAGAATATCTATTTAGCTGAAGATATTATTAGGTTCTCCTTTAAGGAATAAGATCTGTGTATCCTAGGGTTCCTAGTCTTGATAACTATTTCAATCACGGACTCCATTCGATGAACGGGATCATAAATCTGATTAGAAAAGGTTTGGTGGACGAGAAAACCTTCTGAACTTCAAATTCCATGGGAGAACTCCACGTTGCCAGGGGAAGGAATCGATTACCACTTTTGACCTCCCGTGGCTCATGGCATTGGACACTGGGTGCACGAACTTGCTGCAGACGTACGATTGATACGCATACAGAAATAAAGTTAATACAAAAAAGGAAAATGTATTCGCACTTATACATTGTGCATTCATGCAAATAACACACTGTGTAAGTTTTCATTTAGCATAACTTTNAGAGGGGCCTGATGTCTGCAGCAATCTGAGGCATTTCTTCCCTTCAATGCCCAGAGGAGTCAATCCTTCTGCTGGCACTTTCTGGTACATCCTACTCACTGCAAAGCTGCATTTTCTTTCTCAGCCATTAAGTTGGTGATACTCTGGCCTGTTGGAACATACAAATCCTTTCCCATAGTCAGTTTTAAGATTTGGATTGCAAGGTTTTTTGACAATAAAAAAAAAGCTCCCCCTGCTGGATGGTGGGACCCATGAGCTGTGTGGGTTTGGGCACAACTGCTCGGAAATTGGTTTTACATGAAGGATGCTTTTACTCACAAATTATCACTTATTGTTTAAAAAAATGAAAACAAAACAAAACAAAACAAAAAACAGAAAGATGCAGAAAAGTTACGGCAGAATGCATGATCTGGGATGGGTAGGGATGGGGTGGGGGGAAGGGAAGGGAATATATGCCTGTACTGAATTGGAAAATGATGAAATTGGAAAATGTATGAAATACACAAAGCACCAATAAAAAGGAAAAAAATTAAAAAAAGAATGATTCAAAAATTCATAAAGAAAAAAAAATGGGGTATAGGTGAGGAGGCCCTAACCTTAGCCAAGAAACTACCAGCAGCTGATTATTGGTATGTGAGGGAGAGTTGATCTTCTTTAGGGGAGTGATACTAAATAGGCTGACTCCAGTGGATCAACATGCACCCCAGAATGTCTGGGCACACAAACTTAATTGGCCATAATTTATATATGATAGAATGTACTAAACCTGGTAGGGAATGATGGTGGGTGAAGGTGGGGGTGTGTAAATATGATTAAGATGTATAAAAATTCAATAAATTGTACATTGAAAAAAAGATGTAAAGTGTAAATAAAATTTCAAATAGGTATGTGTCCATCAGGAAAAGCATAAATAAATATAAATGAATTAAATGGTCTTTTTATTTGTATATTTAAAATCTAAGTAGAAACAGACTGTTTTAGATTATTTGCATTTGAACAAGTTTTATGACCTGAGACATTCACATTTCCTACATCTCTATTTTATAACAACAATCAAACTTGAGACTCATTCCAATATTGTGTTATCTACTGTTGAGTAAAACACAGTTTGGGAACTCGGTTGTAGTTCAAGTGAGCATTGTACATACTTACAAATTCCCATAACTACATCTTTCAAATTGCTGTGTTCCTGTTATTTTTTTGGCATATAAAGTGAACTTTACCAATAGCCATATGCATTTTCAATTGGCTTTGTGTCCTACTTTATCAAAGGGAGATTATAACAGTCATACTGTTGGAAGAAAATAAGCCAATTAAAAGCTGCCAAATATTCATGAGCCTCAATGATAGATTCAAATTGAAAATTTAATACAAATAGTCAGAAATTGCATATTCACCATGTCTGAAAGTCCTGTCAGAATTTTCTACTAATTCAAAAAGCATTGGAATTATTTCAAAGACAAGGCAGAAGTAAGAGATGGGACTGAGAGCCTGTAAGTACTTAGGAAATGCACCGAGAGAATGCAAGTACTTAGAGAAAACACATGGGCCAAGAATGGTAAAGAATTACTTTGAAAAGTCATGCTTATGGTTCAAACTGCTGGAGAAGCCAGAGGTGAGATATTGTAGCTTGCCCATTACTAACAATTGGCTGGTCCAGATGTGAGTTTTTCCTCTTGAAAAAAATTTCCCCTTGAAAAAAATTCAAGCTCAGTTGCACCAGGTAAAGGACAAATGATAGTTCTTATGACATTATCAAAACAGTTGTTAAAGGCTCCTGCAGAATAATCTAAGCAAATTAAATTTACATTTTTCAATGGGAAATGTGTAATATACCAGTGTATTTACTTGCTTCTAATCAGAGACCCTACAGGCAATTATGTCACTCAAAGATACCTTACCCTATGCCCAGAAAGAGATTTACTACATAAGGACATGTCATCAGCATTAGCCTCTGTGTATCTTTGAATTATATCATGGCCTTTTAGTAAAGGACCTCTCTCTCTCTCTCTCTCTCTCTCTCTCTCTCTCTCTCTCTCTCTTTCTCTCTCTCCCTTTCTCTCTCTCCTTCTGCTTCTCACTACTACAGTCCACTTTATTGATTTTCAAAGATGGCCTCACTGTGTAGTTCAATCAACCAGTACCTGCTACAACTTCCTTGGTGCTGAAATTATAGGCAGACGCTGCTCTACCATAACCAAAAAATGTTTTATTGTTTCTCTCTCTCTCTCTCTCTCTCTCTCTCTCTCTCTCTCTCTCTCTCTCTCTCTCTCCACATAATATCTATCTATCTATCTATCTATCTATCTATCTATCTACCTATCTATATATATAGGGAGATGATAGATATGAAGATAGATAGATAGAGATAGATAGATAGATAGATAGATAGATAGATAGATAGACTGAACACATAAAACCAGGAAGTCATACAACTAATTTATAGAACTAATTACTTCTGAAAAGTACAGCTTTAAAGAAATATAAAAGTGTATAAACTTTTGCTTCATATTATTATCAAATGAGGAGATTACAAAGAGCCAAATCAATGTTTAAAAATAAGTGTGTGTTTTGTCATGTCCAAATTTAGTTCATGGAAACATATATTCCTGTATGCAATTTACATATTTTGGTTTGAAAAATGATTGAAATATACTCTGAACAACTTCCAATAATACAGTGCATTTTAATAATTACTCAATAATGCTCTACAGTGCAAATGTCTTAAATGTAATCATTCTAACTTTTGTGTCTTTTGACCAGAAATTCCCCAAGCTTCCTTGCCTAGCTCTGGTAACCACAAGTCTCCTTTGTGCTTCTGTAAGTTTGACTTTTGTGAGTTGCCTGCAAATGAGATGAGATGGCATTTGTCTTTTTCTGTCTACATTTTCTAATAACTTAATGATATCCGGGCTTATCAATGTTGCTGCAGATGAACAGAGGTGTTTATTTTTAAAGGAAGGATATTATTTCATCATATATAAAAACCATATTGGCTTTCTCCTTTCACTCTCATATGGACTTTGATTGATTCAGGACCTTGGTTTTTGTGAATTATGTTGCAGTGCACAATACCTTGCAAGACTTCCCTTGACATTATTGATTTAATTTCCTTTAATGGAAAAAGCAGAGTAGAATTTGGATTACAAGTAGTTCTGTTAAATATTTTTGCAAGAACTTTCATCTTCTCTACTACAACACCTACCCAAATCTTACTACTGCTGGAACCTGGAGTGGGTCTGTCCTCCATACTTGCGTGCTTTAGTTTAGGAATTTATTTCTTTGTAATAGCCCATCTCATAGTTGATACACTGTCATTGTGGCCTTCATTTCCACTCTTCACTGTTTGATGTTTATGGGTCTTCTTTACTCATTGTGAAATCAATGAAAATTTCCAATGATTTTGTTAAAATATTATTCAATATAATTTACAAGGGGATTATTGAGCTACTGTAATACAGTCTTAATATTATATAGATGTATTAGTGTTTTATCTTGTCAACATCATGACAGTCAATTCCAACATTGTTTCTCCTATACATAGGAAGTGGATAATTTTTACATATATTATTTCAATGTAAACATATTTCAGATAACTTTCTTCCACTGTTTTACATTACATCAATTTGTGTTGTTTTATTATTAATTTTTGAAAGTTGTGGTTAGAAGACTCAATCCTAGAGAAGAAATAAAGTATATTATATGTCAGTAGAATAGGAAATAACTGGTTCAAATGATGTTGTAAATTTTAAGCATGTGCTTGATTGTTTTGTCACTCCAGAAACAATTCTGTACATCACATTAAATGTAAGATTAGCACTGGGCTGGGACCTATGGAACACATTTTTTATATAATTACAGAAACAACTGCAGTATAACAAATGAGTCAGAGGATTGCTATGTGTTTCAAAAGAGAGTACTTTGTGGATAAAATAAAAGAAGACAATGCCATTGGCCAGGTGGTTCTCTGGAAACTTTTGTGGTTGGCGGGTTAACTTTGCCATAATCATGGTGAACAATTTGGGATATATGTATTTTTTATTACAAAACGGGGAAACTTAATATTTGAAATGTTTTTACAAATAGTGGTTGGTGTTAGATCAAATGACATTTTATAATAATAATGTTGATAAGATCTTGTTTCTCTTTTTAATTCATTTGTAAAAATACAAAAATTTGTTTCTCAATAGAGGCAAAACATAAAAGTAGATGACATGTTTTCTTTTATTGAGTATACTATTATTATTATTTTAAATATACTCCTGGAAAAAGCATATATTTTATAATATATGCATTTATGATTATTAAAATTATATATCTATATATCTATGTGTGTATAAATATAAATGTCACATTTGTATAACATATGTGGTTTTGGTTTCCTTTTTTGATTGTGAGAAAGTTAATGATATAAGTAAGATTAATTGACTTATCTTTATATAAGCAAATATTTATTTTAGGAATCATTAATAGTCATGAAAAAATTGAAAAAAAAAAACTTTAAACAAATACCATATTGTTAAAAGTTGTTCGGCCGGACATGGTGGCACACACCTTTAATCCTAGCACGCAGGAGGCAGAGGCAGGTGGATCTTTGTAAGTTCAAGGCCAGCCTGGTCTACAGAGTTCCAGGACAGCTGGGGCTACAGGGAGAGCCTATCTAGAAAAGACAAAAAAAAAATTTGTTCATAGATTTATGTTTCCTAATTTGGTAGACATGAGTAATTTCCATTTTATCACTACAAATTTAATCAAGTTGCTTAACCTCATGCCACGCTTTTTCTGATATATTCTTAGGGAAAAATAATAGAACATGTGCTGTTATCATTTTGATATTATATTAATAAAACATACATGAATCCCACAGTAAAAGGGATACAGCTGTTCATTAAACAATAATAAAATGTTTTACAATACAGTTCATAAAAGGTCTCTTTAAATTAAATATCATGGCTTGAAATTGCACCTGCCTACATAATAGCAGACATACTTGCACACAAATAAGTAAAAACACATGTGTATTGTGCATATACAAAAATCATGTTCATTGACTGTGCAGGCAGTGACAGTCTTCTTAGGTTTTCAACTGTGTGTGTGTGTGTTTTTAGTTGAAAGTAAGAATAATTGAAAATAAGGAAGGAAGTGATGCATTAATAACAAAAGAACAAGGTTGAAAGGAATTTAGCCATACAATATAAATAGTAATATCAAATATGTTATAAGCTTTCTAAGCAGCTTGGAGAATGAGATTTTGAACATTTTGTCAGAAAGAAATAGCAATTTTATGTGTAGATAAGTAGGCTTATTGTACTTTTAATCTTACACAATGATACCTTATCTATTAAACCTGTATCAAAACATCATATATGTTACTATATATTTTATACTTAACTGATTCCTTAAGAATTTCATGCAGTGTATTGTTACCATATTGCACACCCTCATATCTCCACCCTCATCTTTTCTGTCCCGGACTTCATGTCTTTTATTATATTAACTAATTACTCTTATTTCATTATATTTTATTTATGTTACATTTATAATGTATTATATATTTATTTACCTTTTGCAATATTAATACAGTGTATTTTGATCACATTTAGATTCCCTTATCCAATGTAAATACAAAATAATAATCATAGGATATTTGAATTATGACAGGGGGCAGGAAGAAGTAGAGATTTTTATAAACAAAAGTCTATTCACATGTCATCTAAACACTGGGATGCCTTCTGTGAAATGAAACACTGGGCTATTTTATCACTGTTTGGTTGTTGTTGTTTGCTTTGTTTTGTTCTCTTTTTATTTTTGTCATATTGATATTGTGTCTCTGATGGGCCTGTTTTATTGTCTGGAGTTCTACATGTTATTTCAATACTGCCTTTATTTATTTTATTTGTTCCTTTATGTGTTAGTCTGAGTGTGAACTCAGGGCCTTGCATATGCCAGACAAATGTGCTTGTTGTAAGACTTAAACCCAAGTCCCATTCCTACTTTTTCTGGATGCTTAAGTTTTACACTACTAAGCAAAGCACATGTACCAACATTTTCTTGTCTGGTAACATATTTTTATGGATCTTTTTCTTCCAATGCACAGCATTAAGGGTACAATGGAGACATTTGAAACGCTATATCTTTTAATTTATCAAGGACTAAGGAAGAAGAGAAGTATGCTAACCCTCCAATCATGAAGGCTGGTGAGCTGGAGGAATTCATTGTAACTGTCCCACAAAAGCTTGTCTACTATGAATTTCGCTTGGTCTTGAGGATAAACCCTGCAAGAAAAATTCATATTGCATTCCCCACATATTTTCAAGAAAGGAGTGAAATAGCCATATACTCATTTATATACACATTGAGAATAGATTTTCCTGTGCTTCACACTTTTATGAGCAGTAATACTACAGAAACGAGACTATATGATAAACATCTAGTAGAGCCATTGAATGTTTGATATGCAAGAGATACACAGAGGAACATATTCTGATTCAATAAATGTACATCATATTCTTGATAAATTATGGCTTTTTTAAAAATTTCTGTATGTGTATGAATGTACTGTCTGCACGCAGGTCTGTGCACCCGTGTCATGCAATGCCGCAGAGGTCAGAAGAGGGTCTCGGATTCCCCTGGAGCTGGAGTTCTCCTGGAATTGGAGTTTCAGACGGCTCTCGGCCGCCATGTGGGTGCTGGGGATCGAACCCGGGTCCTCTGTAAGAGCAGTCGGCGCTCTCAACCGCTAGGCCATCCCTCCAGCCCCGATAAATTATGGCTTTTAAGACATTCTAATGCTGTGTCAAGAAGGATAACTAATCAGGTAGCTTCCTCAATAAATAAACAAAAAATTAAAGACCATAAAGCAAATCCTAGTGAGATTTTACATTTGTGAAAATATAGAAAAACATGAATAACTAAATCATTCATATTCAACATAGTAGCAATAAAGTAGCAATTATTCAGGATATTTTTTCCAGAAAATATTAATTACTTGGACCACTGTTTTAGCTTTTTTTTTTTTTTTTTTTTTTGGTCTTTTTGAGACAGGGTCTTCCTGTAGACCAGGTTGGTATTGAACTCACAAAAGATCCACCTGCCTCTGCCTCCCAAGTGCTAGGATTAAAGGTGTGAACCATCACACATGGCACATTTTCTTTTAAAGGAGTTTTATCTATTAATAAAGATGGCTATTAACTTTTATTTTTCTCAAATCAATTTCAAATCTATGTTCAAGAATCTTCTGATAAATAGTAAATACTAAATATACTGAAAGTTTAGGAAGATTTTCCATGTTTCTTAACCTTTCTATACTCATATTCTTCAGATTCTGGGATTTTTTTTTAAATGAAAATAGCAACTATACCTCTAGCCAGAATTATTCACTTTGTTCTTTATACATAATTCAAAGATTTATTTTCTTTCCACAGTTTCCCACCAATCCTGCATTTTTCACTGTTTCAAAAAAGACCAAAAAATAATAAAATAAAACTAAATAAAATAAAAACAAATGATAACAGGAGAATGGAGTTGAGTGAATAAGGTTCTAAATATGATAAAATTATTTGGTATGAAATTTTCAGATCAATACAATTTTAATTCATGTGTTTTGCGTCACACATACACATTTTCCCTTTCTCCATTTTCCATCTTAAAAAATCTTTGATATGGGGATGGACATATGTCTCAGCATGATGTGGTGTGCTACCACTGGTGCCCTAGGCTATCCACAGGGGTTTGTAGGCTGCTGACACAGCAGCAAGCATTGGGAGTCAGCCAGCAGACATCTGGAGAGAGGAGAGTTGTTTCTCGTTTGCCCACTGGTATCAGGAGGTAATGGATGTGGACTGAAGGCATAGAGAGAACTGGAAGGAGGTGACTGGGGGAGGTGACTAGCAGGATACAGGAGCAGTGACTCTGCTGGTAGGCCACTGGGGTGCCAGTGGCAATGCAATACATACAGAGCACCTGGGAATCCTCCTTCAGGCTGTCAGGCTGGGCTTCCCTCCCAAACTGACTGGCTGGACTCTACAGTACAAAGTCAGAGGCGAGAATTGGAAGCCTAGACCAACCACCCTTGTATACCAAATAAGAAGAAAAGGAAAACACCTGAAGAACACTAGCAAAGAAACACGAGCTCCATACTAGTATCACAAACAACAAAAGAAACCCAAATGCTAAAATCAAAACAAAACAAAACAACAACAAATAAACATGAAAAACCCAAATAATAAGCCTCTGCCAAATACTACTACCCATGTAGAAGATTTTAGTAGTGAGGACCACTTAGAAGAAACTCAGGAGTTACATCTTAAAAGAACTATCATAAATATGATCAAAGAAATAAAAGAATTGAAATAACTAAAAGAATTGACAACTCCAAAGAAATTAGACTGCTTTCTTTTCACCCACTTGTGCCCCTTTCCCAAAGCCCAGGGAACAAACTGCGGAAGAGGAGGCGTGGTAGATTGTAAGGGCTGTGGAGAGATAGGGGTGAATCATGAGACTACAGGAATATAGTCTGGACTCCTGATTGATCAACATGTATGCCTGGGCATACAAGCTTTCTCCAACTGGAGTCCTATGGGAACCTGGTTGTTTCAAAATTTGGACATAGATACTTGCAAATGCACCCAATTACCTGACTTGTATGCATAATGAGTGACATCAATGCATATCTGCAAAAAACTGTGTCATTCGTACTTTACGAATCCCTTAAAAATAAAAAAATAAAATAAAAAAAACAAAGAATAACACATACAAAACAAATAAAAGAACTAAAAAGAAGAGATAAAAAAAAAATACCATAAAGTAATAATAAAAAAAAAAAAAAAAAATCAAAAAGACAGAGAAAAAATACTGAAGAAGAAATTCAAGCGACCGAAAAAATGGCAAAGGAAGTGGAACACAAATTTTGGAAGGTAATGGGAAAAGCTGCAACTAACAATGAATGAAAGTAAGAAATCAAATAGAATATCAAAGACTAGAAGAATAACAACCTGGAAGAGCTGGATTGCTTAAGCAAAGTTGTGGATAAAACAATGATGACAACAAGAATGGAATAACCAGGAAACTGTGGGACAACCATGAAAAGATCACAAACCTATGCACCATAAACATATAAACAAAGAAGAGAAATAATTGGAAAGCTGCAAAGAAAACAAGTCACATTAAAGGGAAAATCCATCAGAAGAATTACGCTGATTTTTCCATGCAACAATGAAAGCCTAAAGAGCTTGGTCTAAAAGATCTCCAGCTTTGGACAAAAAAAAAAAGCAAGATTTCAGTTTNAGAGAATCTAGAAGTGAGAGGCTTGACCTTGGGTGGCCCAGGCATCTCTAGAACATTAGGTATCTGTTGATTAAACTATCTAGGCTGTGCACTTTGTTGTCAGATCAGGCTGACTGTCATTTATTTCTTTATTAAAATTTCTTTTTTGTGTGTCTTTTTCGAGACAGGGTCTCCCTATAGCCCCAGCTGGCCTGGAACTCACTCTATAGACCAAGCTGGCCTTGAACTCACAGAGATCCACCTGCCTCTTGCCTCCCAAGTGCTAGGATTAAAAGTGTGGGTTTAATCCACTCCTGACTTAAAGGCAGTTTTTAGCCACCATGTGGGTGCTGGGAATTGAACCCTGGTCCTCTGGAAGAGCAGTCAGTGCTCTTAACAGCTGAGCCATCTCTCCAGCCCTTAAAATTTCATGTAAATGAGTGTTTTACCTGAATGTATGTAAGTGCAACTATGAATGCAATGCTTGCAGAGGCGAGAGGAAGGTGTCAGATCTGGAACTAGAGTTATGGTTGGTTGTTATCTGCCTTGTGGTCGCTGGGGACCGAACCTGGGTCCTCTGTAAGAGCACCCAGTGCGCTTAATCATGGAGCCATCTCTCTGGTCCCTTGATACAATATCTTAAAAACTACTGACTAGAATGAGGGAAAGAAAGAAAGAGACATAAGCTAGAAGGACGTGTGCCACCCCACACACCCCAGGAGAGCACGGACCTTCCCACTCCAACACCGAAGGGGTCTTCTTCGGCCACTCTTTCAAGGCCTCCTGCCTCCGCTGCAACATCATGTTGCTTACCTCTTAAGTGTGGGCCCTACTCTGTGAGATCACCAATATTGTGTCTAGACAAATGAGTGTTACCAAACCAGTCCCTCAGGACCCACAAACCTATAGGTCTACTGCTAGCCCTTGGAAGGATGGTAACAGGCTCTGGAATGGAAACTTCACTGGGTGAGGACAGACACACACTGCCAATCACCACAGCTACATCTTTCCTTTTGCACAGTAAGACACGCTTGTCCCCATCCTACCACATTCCAGTACAGCACCCAGCCTGCCCAGGCCTTCAGGGGCCCAGGCTATTGACAGTCATCAGCGACCTGCCAGGATGGAAGGCTGTGCTTACAGCTCAGAGGTGGCTCTGTTCTGAGATCACTGCAAACACACACACAAAAAAGAGTGGACATTAAGTCGTGACGTAGATTGACACAGAATAAGATGAAAACGCAATGGGAGCTGTGGACTCAGTCCAGACAGCGGCCCCTCCCTGTCTGATCTCACAGTTCTGTCAGAGGAAAACCTGCCCTCAGTTCTGTCAGCAGTGCAGACAGCACCCGAGAGATGAAATTTCACGAGGGAGACCTGGCCCTGTGGTCTGACCTGACCTGGGATGTGAGCTATTTGACTGTGTGGAATGGCATGGACTGCTTTCCCCAGAAAGTCACAGCAATCGATACACTCTGATAATGACGTAGACCACAGTACCCACCTCAGACGGCATCCACTGTGTACAGTGGACCCAGATACCATTCTCCATTTATCCTTCCTTTTTTTTTAAAAAAAAATTTTTTTTTATTTTATTTATTTCAGTATGTGTATCAATGTACTGTCTGCATGCAGGTTTGTGCATCCGTGTCGTGCAATGCCGCGGAGGTCAGAAGAGGGTCTCAGATTCCCCTGGAACTGAAGTTCTCCTGGAATTGGAGTTTCAGACGGCTCTAGGCCGCCATGTAGGTGCTGGGGATCGAACCCGGGTCCTCTGTAAGAGCGGTCGGTGCTCTTAGATGGGCACTATCTTAAATTGGAAGGATGGGTAAAAATATTCCAAGAAAAGGGCACTAAGAAACAAGCAGGTGCCGCTATTTTGATATCAAATAGAGTACACTTCAAACTAAACCTAATCCGGAGAGATGAAGAGGGTCACTTCATTCTTACCAAAGCAATAATTAACCAAGATGATATCAAATTCATGAATTTATATTCACCAAACACAATTCTATAGGATTTTAAGGCACAGATTAAGTCCAGCACACTAGTAATAGGGGAAATCAATACCCACTGTGCCCATTAGACAGATCCACTGGACAAAGTACACAAAGAGACATCTGAAATGGACAATACCATATAGGAAATGGAACTAACAGACATCTACTGAGTATGTCATCTAAACACCAAAGAATATACTTCCCGTTTAGCACCCTATGAAATCTCTCAAATCTAACACATACTGTGACACAGAACAAAGTTCAACGAACACAAAAAATTGAAATAATTTCATGTATTCTATCAGATCACAATCCAATGAAGCTTAATATCAATACCAGAAGAAGCCCTAGTAAACACAGAAACTCATAGAGATTAAACAACACGCTCCCGAACAATGAATGGCACTAGGGAGAAATAAAGAAATAAAAGTATCTCTGGAATCAAACAAAAATGACAGTGGAACTCAACAGAACCAATGGGACACTTTAAAAACAGTCGTAAGAGAGAATTTTTTGTTTTTTTGGTCTTTTCGAGACAGGGTCCCCCTGTAGCCCCAGCTGTCCTAGAACTCACTCTGTAGACCAGGCTGGCTTTTAACTCACAAAGATTCGCCTGCCTCTGCCTCCCAAGTGCTAGGATTAAAGGCGTGCACCACCACGCCCGGCTGTAAGAGAGAATTTTATAGCTCTAAGTATACACATACACACACACACACACACACACACACACACAAACACACACACAGGAAAAAAAAAAAAACAGAAAGAGCACAAATGACTTAACGTAACTCAAAACACTTGAAAGACAACAAGTGAATCCGAAACCTAACAAACAAGAAGAAACAACAAAAATCAGAGCAGAGATTAATGAAATAGAAACAAAGAAAACAGTACAAAGAATCAATGAGTCCATTAGCTGGTTCTTTGAAAAAGATAAACAAGATAGATAGACCCTTAACCAGGCTAACCCAAAGAAAGAGCAACTCTAAATCAACAAAATTGCAGATGAAGGGGAAACATTAAAACAGATAACAAAAAGATCCAGAACATTATGTGGGAATACTTTAAAAATTTATACATTAAATTTGTAAACCTAAAAGAAAAGGATGAATATCTGAAATCATGGGACTGATCAAAGCTCAACCAAGAAGAGATCAACAGTTTAAACAGACCCATAACATATAAGGAAATTGAAACAGTAATACAAAACCTTCCAACTAAAAAAAGCCCAGGCCCAGACGGATTTATAGCAGAATTCTATTAGACATTTAAAGAGGACCTACAACCAATATTAGTTAAGTTATTCAAACGGATAGAAGCAGAGGGAAATCTCCCAGACTCCTTCCCCTAATACTCTTGCAATAAGACCCATTCATTGTTAAGGAGTGTGTTATTTAAGCTCCATGAGTTTCTTTTTTTTTTTTTTTAATTTTTTTTATTATTATTTATTTATTTATTTTTGTATGTGTATGAATGTACTGTCTGCATGCAGGTCTGTGCACCCATTTCGTGCAATGCCGATGCCGCGGAGGTCAGAAAAGGGTCTCGGTTTCCCCTGGAACTGAGTCGCGGATTGGAGTTACAGACGTTCTTAGCTGCCAGTGGTGCTGGGGGATCGAACCCGGGGTCCTCTGCAGTTTCTTTAGTTACTGGGGCTTCTTCTAATGTTGATATTAAGCTGGATTGAATTGGGTCTGGATAGAATACAGGAATTTTCAATTTTTGTAGTTTTAAGGGAGGTTTGTTTGGTACCCAGTATGTGACGGATTTGGAGAAGGTTCCATAGGGTGCTGATAGAAAGTATATGCGTTGGGTGTTTGGGTGGAATACTCAGATGTCTGTTAGGTCCATTTGGTGGTTTGTATTGTTCAGTTCAGAACTCGCGAGTCATTCTTGGGCAGTTGACCTGTCGAATGGACACAGTGGGGTATTAAAGTCCTGTGCTACTAGTGTGCTTGAGTCAGTCTGTGCCTTAAAGCCCTGTAGAATTCTGTTTATGAAGTTCAGTGCACCAGAATTTGGTGTGTATAATTGATGATTGTGATATCTCTTTGGTTAAGTTGTTCCTTTGATAAGAATAGGGTGACCCTCTTATCTCTTCTGAATATTTTAGAGTGGTAACTTAATCTGATATAAGTAGCATTCCTAGCCGGGCGTCCCGGTTGCACCTCCTTTAATCCTAGGCACTTGGGAGGCAGAGCAAGGGGATCTTTGTGATTTCAAGGCCAGCCTGGCTCTACAGAGTGAGTTCCAGGCACAGCTTGGGGTTACAGGAGACCCTATCTACGAAAAGACCAAGAAAAAAAAAAAAAAGGTAGCACTCCTCTTGTTTCTTAGTGGCTTTTGCTTAGAATATTTTTTTTCATCTTTTTTTGTTTTTTTTTAAGATGGCAACAACTTGCTCCCAGACAGTATCTCAGGACTAGCATTTGAATTTAGTATTTTTGATTCTTAATCCATTATACTAGTCTATGCTTCTTGAATTGTGAGTTTAGTCCATTGATATTAAAAGGTGTAGGTTAATTGAGAGATGCTATATTTGGCTTCCCGATTATTCTTGTTTTGCATTTTTAGTCTAGTTTGTATTTCCACAGTAATACCTTATTAAGTATTTCTTTTTCGTTTTTGTTTAAACATGTTTTTATTGATGCTTTGTGCAGTTCATACTCCTTTTCCGATTCATTTCAGGCATATTTCCCGTTCCCTTCCTCCCCACCCCCACCGCATCCCAAATCATGTACCCTGCTGCCATAGCTGTCCGGCATCTTTCCTAGTTTTTTTTTTTTTCCATTGTTGTAGCTATAAGTGATAATCCATGATACAAGCAGCCGGCAGGTAAAACCAATTTGCAGGCGTTGTGCCCAGAACCCCACAGCCCCACCGGTTCCAGCGTGGGGTGAAGGGTGGTATGTTCAATCAAGTTAATAAAATGAGTGTCCAGACGACATTGCTGTAGTTTAACCACTCACCCCAATCGCAGCCCTTACATTCTAACTCACCCCCCCCTATTCCTGTCCGCAGATTTTTCCCTAGGCTTATAAAAGGTGCACAGGTGGATTAGAAGCAGATCAGTCCACTCGCTCTGGAGCTGCTGTCCTTGGACTCTGGTCAATTCTGGCTGGTTTCTTTCATGGTCTGACAGCTTGTCCAGACAAAACCTTTCGATCCTACGATGAAGCAAAAAGCAAGGAGTATCTAGGTATTTAAACACTCGAATAGTTATGGTAAGTGCGTTAGTATAGAAACATATGGTTGGATGGTAGGGTAAGCCATGAATTAAAGTTTTTCCTGTTAAAATTAAATATGACAGGGTCTTCTGTGGCTTGAGAACAGCTCTAACCGGTAGAGGATGTAAGCTTGGTGCATCAGCCATGGGTTATCGCCGAGGAGAGAGCCCAATACCAATTAGTTTGGATATACGCATATGGCCGGCCTCTGCTGCACAGTAGGGCAAGGCAGGTGAAGTGTAGCGGGTGCTGACGGTGGAGTCCTGTTTGACTCAAGGAGACCATATTTTGCTTTATTAGTTTGAAGGCCTTTGGGTAACACTCTCTGGTATTCCAGAGGCCATCTGTACACTTGCATGTGGTGGTCTCAAGACAGCTTTCCCATGTTAATTTCATGTCTTCGGCAGCAGGGCCTTATCNATATATATATATATATATTTTTTTTTTTCTTTTTTTCAATGCAATCTCAATCAAAATACCCATGACTTTTTTCACAGAATTAGAAAAAAATCCTAAAAGTCATATGGAAAAACTAAGACCCCTGATAGCCAATGCAACCTTAATGCAGGAGGAATTACTATACCTGATTTCAATATCCACTACAGAGCTATAGTTATAAAAACACCATGGTACTGCTATAAAATAGACCCATAGATTAATGGAATAAAATCAAAGACCCAAACTTGAGTACATACAATTTCAGCCACCTGATATTTGACGAAAGAGCCAAAAATGCTCAATGGAGGAAAGGTAGCATCTTTAGCAAATGGTGCTGCCAAAACTGAATCACTTTCTGTAGAAGAATGAAACTAAACCCTGACATTCACTTTATACAAAAGCCAATTTGAAATGGATGAAAGACATCAATGCTAAACCTGAAACTCTGAAAATGTTAGAAGAAATATTGTAGGCAATAACCTACAAGCTATATGAGTACGAAAAGACTATCTAAATCACACAGCAGTTCTGTAGGAAGTAAGGTCAACAATCAACAAGTGGGACCTCATTAAACTAAAAAGCTTCTGTACAACAAAAGAAACAATCAAAAATGAAAGGAAAACCACAGAGTGGGAGGGCACATCAGACAGAGTTTTAACATCCAAGTTATATAAACTCCAAAAACAAAGGACCAAGAAAATAAGTGACCCAATTAAAAGATGGGCTAAATATCTGAACAGAGACTTTTCAAGAGAAAAAAATTAAGATGTCTCAGAAACACCTTATAAAGTGTTCAACATCATTAGTAATTAAGGAAATGCAAATCAAAACCATTTTGAGATTTCATCTTACACCGGTATTATTGGCTATGATCAAGAATACTAATGACAAAAAAAAGAATATTAATGACATCAATTGCTGAAGTAGATGTGGAGAAAGGGGGGCACCCATTCACTGATGGTGGGATTGCAAGCTCATGCAACCCCTACATAAAGCAGTGTGAAGGACTCTTAAAAGACTAACAATGAACCTACCATTTGACACAATTATCCCACTCCTACATACATACCCAAATGATGCATCCTATAGCAGAGATAAGCATGCATGTTTATTGCTGCTCTTTTCACAATAGTGAAGAGCTGGAAGCAACCCAAGTGCACCTTACCTGATGAGTGAATAAGAAAGATGTGTTACCTTTATATGATGGAGTTCTATGCAACGGTGAAGAAGGATGACATCATGAAATTTGTAATCAAGTGGATGGAACTGGACTGGAAGTATTATGCTTACTGAGGTACCACATTCTCAGAAAAACAATTGGTGTATATTATCCCTCAGTTGTAGTTCCTAACACCAAATCTATCTATCTATCTATCTATCTATCTATCTATCTATCTATCTATCTATCTGTCTATCTATCTATCTATCTCAAATTGAGTAACTGGTCCTAAAGATAATATTACATCGATTGTTATCATTATAGATATAGCTTGAAATATATGTCTCCATTTTTCTCAGTTCTAAGAATTATGAGAAAGAACAAATCTTTTTTAAGTACCTTAAAATATATATCAACTTACTATGTAATTTAGGAATGTAAAGTTATATTTTTACCTGTATATAAGTTTATGGTTAAACTGTGAATCCTTAGATATGTTTTTCAATTAACCTGTAGTTTGATTCCAGACTTTGCAAATTTGCTATATGTAAGGAATGTGGAAAAAAAAAAACAAACAAACAACTAAGAGTAGAATCATGAACTTCAGAGGCTGGGATAGATGCTCCCAATGCACAGAGTTATAGTGTTGCTGAGAGTACTGGAGTGTGAGAAGGCTGTGACATTCTTCAAGTAGAAAACTCATTGTTTTATAAGCTTTGTTCAAAGCATAGAGTACAAGCTCCTGGCTGATTATTTGATGCTAATGAAATAAAAATGCACTGAATAAGGATCTGGTGTTTTCATAACAAAGTATACATAAAGCAAGACTATATGCGGATGACTTTATGTAGTAGAAGCAGAAAATGATAAGATATTCATTAAAACTAAAAAAGGTACAGAAAATGAGTAAACCCTGAGTATTCAGTCTATAACATGGTAACAATAATGAATAATTACCTAGGATATGCTTGAATCATTCTAAGAGTGTTGATTTTTAATGCTTTCAGCAAAATGAAAGAGAATGGTTACAAAGTTACATAGTGACTGATTGATTGATTGATTGTTTGATTGATTGACTGATTGATGAAGATTTTGTGACCAGAGACCTCAGAACTTACCTGTGTAATTCTTTACGGAACAATAGTGTGATATTTGATAGTGCAATGTTTAAGGAAACTGTGAAATCTTAACTAGATTAAATTACAACTGTACATTTAGAGTTAAATGTTTGATTTAGAAGCGTGTTAAATAAAAATTGTTAAATTAAAAAAAAAGAGCTTGTGCATATAACAAGAGGTACCCACTGTGGCTGGAGGTGTCAGAATCCTCTGACATTTATGTAGTTGTGAGATACTCTGCATAGGTGCTGGGAAACAAATTCTGATCCTCTGAAAGAGCAATATGCTTCTTTAACAGCCAAGCTATCTCTCCAGCTCTGTTATCAACAATTTTGGGGACATTTCTGGGGACACATATTATTGCAAACATTTATTCTGGATTTATAATTTACTAGTATCTGCATTTTTATGTAAAAGAAAATATCCTGCAGAAAATCTGTTTCCATTTAGAATTACATATCGTAGTGTTGAAATTCCAGGTTGCAATAAAATGCAGTTCCTATAAAATGAAATATCCTACAATTAAAAATGCAAAATAAGATAACACTTAAAAATCATTCCAACCAGTTAAAGCAGGATAAAGGGGGAAGTTCAATATCAATTATTCTTGGTTTTATTGCATTTTAACTGATTGTGAATGAGATTTCTTTTCATTTAAACTGCCAACATCCCTCCCAGTGTTTTCTCCTTAGGTAAAAAAGTGACTATAACCATGTTGAGTCAATTACTCTCATTCTGTTCCTACATTGGCATTTGTGCAGTAGCAAGATGGAAATGGCCTTCTGCTTGCTTATACATTAATAATGACCAGTGATGCAACATTATGAGTGCTGTATCCATTCATCTTTGTCTCTGTGTGTGAGATTAATGAGGTTGCCAAGTTCCCTATGCATGATGCTTTTTCTTCCTGGAACCCACCTTCATCAAGTTTTTACCACCCTAAAACTGTTTCCAATGAACTAGCTCTATGGAATACTGAGTTAAGGTATAGTAGAAAAAACTTCAGTTATTTTTTTTCTCCTTTAGCATTTCCATGAATAGTATGGTAAATCCTAGAAACAATATTCTAAGTACTATGAATGTAGGTTCTGTGACTTTCACAGGAGCTAGTGTCTCCCTACTCAGTGTGTTCTATCAACAATCCATATGAATTAGGAGGTTCACGTGTTTAATAATGAGTTCTCTTTAGCCTCATATAGTGAAGATTGACCCACAGGTGTTGAGATTAAAAACTTAAGGTAGTATTCTTTCTGGGATACAAATGGAAAACTCTGTGTTCCAATCCTATTGATAAATTTTCAATTTTTCTGATCTTGAAACTAACAATGGGAGGAGAATTTTATGTTCCCACAGGTAAAAATAACCAATCTAAATGCCTGAAAACATACAACTAATGGCTATGCAGGATGAACTGGGAAATGCCAGCAGAGAGGATGACCCATCTGAACATAAAAGAAAGAGGAACCTCAGACTGCCTGAGTCACAGACACTGAGCATCTCTCTGAATATTATTAGGGTTAACTGTTTATAATGGGCCCTAACGAAGTTTATCTTCCAGATACTGAGAAACCTTCCTACCTCTCCCCTTTATAGGAAAAAGAAAAACATGATGGTAATGAAATCATTCCCTAACTGTAAATTAGAGCCAATTGTTATAGTGGTAACTTCCTATAAAACAGGTATAAGTACCCTTTTTTTAATTGACTGATAGGCATAGGAACTGTGAAAGGATAATTCACTATCTAGAGCCAAATTCAATAGTAAAGTGTTTATAAGCTGTGTAATTAAGCAAAATATCTCACTACAGGAAAGCTCTGACATCAGCAATGAATTATTCTGCCTAGGAGATGTTGGCTAGGGGATTCAACCCCCCACCCCCAATTATAAAGGCCTTTTGCCTGTAAGTGGGATATATGCAAGGAGAAATGCAGTAAGTCCCTGTTGTAGAAGACCTGGTGTGAGCATGAAAAAATGTTATGAGATGTCACTTGCTAGCATACAACTGGCCTCTGAAATGCCAGAGAGTGTTAGCAAAGGCCACTAAGCAATACAGTAAAATATTGGTCTCCCTGAGATAAGCAAGACTCCTCCGTCAGTATCAGCTACAACTCAACAGCCTGGAGATACTGTGCAGCAGTGGCAGCCAAGTGTCTATATATATCCCAAATCTAATTGGCTATTAGCTCTCTCCTTGGAGGAATAACTCACAGTGGATGCCTCAAGCTTATGTCCTCTAGTAGTTAGGAGATAGTATAAGCCAAAATAAGAACTTGTCACCCTTTATAGAGAAACCACAGTTAGCATACCATCCAAGCATCTGTGTCTATGCTCATAGCTTAGCTTGACATAATAATTAGTACTGCTTAAATGCCTGTACATCCAATTGCTTGTGCTTTGTTAGTATGACTAAAAAGGTATCACTGGAAAAGCTGTCAACCCATGAAGGGAAACAACCTGAACAGACTAACGTCCAAAATGACAACTGCAAAGAAAGTAGACTGTTTTCTTCTCACCCACTTGTGCCCCTTTCTCAAAGCCCAGGGAACAAATTGCGGAAGAGGAGGCATGGTAGAATGTAAGGGCTGTGGAGAGATAGGGGTGAATCATGTGACTACAGCAATATAGTCTGGGCTCCTAATTGATCAACATGCCTGTGCATACAAGTTTCTCCAACTGGACTATGGGAACCTTGGGTTGTTCAAAATTTGGACATAGATACTTGCAAAATGCACCAATTACCTAATTGTATGGCAAACTGAGCAACACCAATGTTATCTGAAAACAACTGTGTTCTTATATTGTAGAATCCCTTAAAAATAAACAAATAATAAAAAAAAAAACTTAAGGTGGAAGAATCAGATGTGGGACTGAGAAATTTGTCCCACCTACTGTGTTAACATGAAACTGAAACAACATAGTTTTCCCTAAACTGAGAATTAACTGTAGTTTTATTAGCTCTTCATTAAGATGTTGTAAACCATTAAAAGAAATAAAGCACAACTACAAAAGAACTGGAAAAGAGGTGACTGAAGCAGTAAAGGTCCTCCCCCACACACAAAAAAATATATTCTGCTTTGAAAAACTTTGAAAAGACTCAGAAGGGGAAACAGGACATATATGGCAGACTGCATGAACTTGGGAGGGGTGGGGGGCATGGAGGGGCCATACGTGCATCTGGATTGAACTGAGAAGTGATGTATGAAATGCACAATAAAATATTTTTAAAAAGAGAAATAAACCACACTGTATAAAATAGAGCATCCCTGGGTTCCTGCCATTGCTACTTAGTATTCTGCTTATAATAATTAGGATTAATTATTGTTTGACTTAATTCAAACTGATTTTTAAGTTTAATTTTTATTTTGTATTTACATTTATGTACCAATAGTATTTAGCCTCTGTAGCTAGAGTTACCATTGTCAGACATGGATTCTGGAAACTGAACTCAGATTACTTAGAACAGCAACTGGTCTTAACTGATGAGTGGCCTGTTGAACTCCTCAAGCAAACACTTGATCCGACCAATCACAAGATTTAGAGTCCTCTGTCTCAGATAGCTATTTGAGTCCATGCCTCATTTTCGGTTGTCTTCCCCCTGAAAGTGTGGTCCTCTATTGCCCCACCACAATGCCTAGAGATACATGTACTCTTCTGCCTGACCGAAAAGATGTTCTTTCCAAGTCTGCTGCTCAATGTACACAAATAATCCTAGATGCAACTGCTTGAGAAGATGAAATTAGATAGTTACTGTGCCACAGACTGAGTCACAGTTATCTGTTTTATGTCCATTTTCTACTTTCCTAGGGTTATGATTGCTACTAACTTTTTGCATCCATTAAAACAAATGTGTTTTATGAAGTATATGCTATTTGCATCCCCATACTCCAGATTGGAATGCTAAGGCAATGGAGACATAATTTGAATTTATATGTAGATTGCAGCTATTGGAATATAGAAGACATATGCTCTGCCAGTTTATCTATACTACATGTCTTAATGCCTTGCTCTCTGAAATACAGGTTTCCTATATACAGAACCAATTTTCTATCTTTATAGTTTAAAAGTTCTCTCAATCATCACGAAGAATCCTGTGACCATTTTCAGAGCAAGGCTGTGACTGGGAATTTTTCTCACTCTCCTTCTTTGTTACAACTTTCCTGAGTGTGTCATCTTTGGATTTAAATAGTTGTTTATCAAGTCATTTGCACACAATCTTCATGTCAATCTCTGTTCCTGTAGACATTGTTAAAAACGTAATAATATTTATTATATAAACAGTATGAGAAAAAAGTCAAAGACCTTAGTCTCTGAACACGGGCTCTGTTTGCTCCGTGATAAGCATTTCTATCATTGGAAATATTGGAGAAGGATATGTACAAGTTGAAGAGTGACCAATAAAACTGATGCAGAACCGGTTATATAATCAGAATAACAGTGATTTCAGTGTATTTGAGAAGAATCTGATGTGTTAGTATATCACACAGATAATGAGGTTAATTCATTAATTTTACAATGTTGGTCTAGTTTTCTCAGTCATTTGATAGAAAGTGCAGTAAAAAGTATTCTTCCGGGCTGGAGAGATGGCCTAGTGGTTAAGAGCGCCGACCACTCTTACAGAGGACCCAGGTTCGATCCCCAGAACCTACATGGCGGCCGAAAACCGTCTGAAACTCCAATTCCAGGAGAACTCCAGTTCCAGGGGAATCTGACACCCTCTTCTGACCTCCGCGGCATTGCACGACATGGGTGCACAAACTTGCNGCTTGGGCTGGAGAGATGGCCTAGCGGTTAAGAGCGCCGACCGCTCTTACAGAGGACCTAGGTTCGATCCCCAGCACCCACATGGCAGCGGAGAACCGTCTGAAACTCCAATCCCAGGAGAACTCCAGTTCCAGGGGAATCTGACACCCTCTTCTGACCTCCGCGGCATTGCACGACATGGGTGCACAAACTTGCATGCAGATAGTACATTCATACACATGCAGAAATAAATAAAAAAATTTAAAAAAGTATTCTTCCCAGTATGAGACAAAAAATGGAAATTCCCATTCTGTTGGTAAAACATCATGAATCCTTATACCCTAGAATTTCTTAAAGTTGACAACATTATCTACCTATAGTCTGTGCTTTCTCTTGTTTGATTTCCATTTAAAAAGCAAATGAAAGAGAAAACAGTTAAAGTAAATTTAAGAGAAACTATATAGACTTTGAATTAGAGTATTTAAAATCACACAAGCTCATACACATAGACAATGACATGCAGACCAATGTATTTGAGGCCAGCCTGTTATTCACAGTGAAGCCCAGAGTAGCCATGGATATATAGTGAGAGACTTCCTCAGAATATTTTTTTTGGTCTTTATAAGACAGGGTTTCCCTGTAGCCCCAGCTAGCCTGGAATTCACTATGTAGACCAGGCTGGCTTTGAACTCACAGAGATCCACCTGCATCTGCTTCTTGAGTCATGTGATTAAAGGCATGTGCCACCACACCAAGCAATTATTTTTTAGTAGAAAAAGTACTTGAACAGAAAATGTTGTGAGATTAATAGGAAAAAATGTGAGGACAGTCTGTGCATTCACAATTATGAATGAACATGTAGACGTTTGAACCATCTTCATATTTTAATTAAATATATTTATTTTGTTAATTACAAACAATTTAGATTAACTGAAGTACATATAGTGTCAGACTTTGGAATATTGGTTGAATGATCTTTTCAGTAAGTGTAGTAGTTAAAAAAAGACCACTCTTACACTCATGCCTCTTGATGAGACATAAAACATAAAGCATGTTGTGAAAGAGAAACTATCCATCCAACTGATAATACCAAATCAATATCACACACTTACTTATCATCATAGGATATTACTGAGAATCTCATAACCAGGGTGTGCTCTAATTAGGGGTGGGGGTGGGGGGGGAAGGGAAAGGGAAATATGCCTGATCTGAATTGGAAAATGATGTATGAAATGCACAAAGCATCAATAAATTTAAATTAAAAAAAAGAAAAAAAAAGAATAAATTGGGAATCTGCTGTTTGTTTCTTAAGGATATTACAACCTAGTCAAGAACAAGAAAGAAGGCTACATATTCAATTCCTGTCCTTCCTGCCTTTTGCTTTTTTTTCTTTTCTATTTCTGTTTCCACACCTGTCTGACTCATACTTGAGATCAATTTCCTGTTAGACAACTCACCTCCCATTTTATCTTTGGACCTTCCACTGGACAACATAACCTAGAAATGAGCCTAGATAATAGATATATTGAAATAAAATCGAGGAAAAGAATGGGGAAGGAATCTTGAGACTATTTATAATATTAACTATAAATATTTGAAGAAACAAGGGTAGCCATTTGTTTTGACACAACCACCTTAACTAAAAATACCACCTTAATATTGCAGTATACTTACCTGCTTTTAATCATAAATTCTCATTAGTGTGATTGTTTTAAATCAGTGTCTATGTAAAACTCATACCTGTAATGCAGATTTTTGTGTTTTCTTCTGTAAAACTTTGTCTTTTTAAACATTTTTTCTTGTTTTACAGTGTTGAAATGTTGGACAGTGGATGTTGAAATAAGAATGGTGTGGGAGGGGCCAGTCAGTGGTGATTATAGCTCCAGCCATGAGTAGAGCATCAACATCATTGGGAGTGAGAAAGGGGGAGAATTGCTTCCCTTAGAAGTCATTCCTGGCCAACACTAGCATTCAGCATGCTGACCTCAGTACCAGTGGGAACCAGTAGAACAGTCCAGGAGACACTCTACTTTAGAATAATTTACCCTCCAATTAACCCTTTTTGCATCTTCAATAAAACTGTTTTTTTCTGCTATTACACAAACATAAGCCTTAGTGAGTTTTGGAGAACACCATGGACGTTTATCCTCTAAATCCCATGGGATAAGCAGATGGCATGCCTATGATTCCCTTCTGATGCAGCCTACTGTCGTGTGTGATGGGAAAATACCTTGGCTTACATTCCATATTCATACTTGACATACTTCATTCATTCTTTTTCTAGCCTCTTCTCCCCTTATCTTGTTCTTCTTGCTTTATATTTCTGACTTACTCTGGTATTAGCATCATGTTGGAACTTGCCATAATATTCTTTATCATTTACTCAACCAAGTCATTCTAAAATCTGAGAACAGTTTCTTAAAAAAATCTGAGAATAGTGTATCACATTACACATTCATGAATAAGCTGTGTATTATATCATAAATACCAGGGGTGTAGGCTATTATTCTATTCCTTTGAGCTTGACTTCATATCTCTGGAATTAGACTAATGGAACAAATATCTCACAGTTCCCCAAGGAAAAGTAACAAGTAATAAAAAATCTGGATATTTGGCCCAAAGTTTACTCATGGTAGGATACAAAGGCCATTGTTTGACCAAGGTTTGAGCACAGTCAACTCCACAGGAAAAGATTATAAAGAAAATTATACTTGAATTTCTTTGTGAATACATTTGTACCTAAAAAAATAAGCACTGCCCGAATCGAACTTTCAAAAAATGATTTAAAAAATAAATAATTAAATCTGTAATTAATTAAATAAATAATACATAAATATATGCATATACACTTAAATAATAATATAATGTACTGATTTTTTTTGTCAATATGATAGAATTTAAAAAATATCAGTGCAAAGGTTAAAGAACTAAGTTAAAGAACTTCCTTCATTAGACTGGCCTGTGACAATGTCCATAGACATTTTCTTCTTTTTATTATTAATTTTATTTATTTCTGTATGTGTATGAATGTAATGTCTGCATGCAAGTTTGTGCACACGTGTCGCGCAATGCCGCGGAGGTCAGAAGAGGGTGTCGATTCCCCTGGAACTGGAGTTCTCCTGGAATTGGAGTTTCAGACGGTTCTCAGCTGCCATGTGGGTGCTGGGGATCGAACCCGGGTCCTCTGCAAGAGCGGTTGGTGCTCTCAACCGCTAGGCCATCTCTCCAGCCCCTGTCCATAGGCATTTTCATGATTGATGCTTGATGTGGGAAGGCCGGCCCACTGGAGTTCCTTCAATTCCTGTGCAAGTTGTTCTGGGAAGTTAAAGAAAACAGTCTGAGCACAGAAGATATAGAGTAAGCAGCATTTCTCTTTCTTACAGGTTCCTGCCTCCAGTTCTTACCCTGACTTCCCTCAGTGATGGACTGTGACCTAAAAACTAAGGTGTAGTTAACTCTTTCCCATCCAGTTGGTTTTGTTTAGCATTTCATCAGAACTCACAAAACATATTAGAATGATAAAACATTTTCATTGAAAAGCTCATGCACAAGGGACCCACTAACCACTACGAGCCTCTTTTATTACTAACGTGTATAGAAGGAAAATGAAAATTGCCGTATGATAGTTTACTACTTGATGTACTGAGTTTCTGAAAAGTCATTGCATTGTTATTTTCAGTTTAAAATTACAAAGATATAGGATGTGAAACAATGATAAAAAGAGTGTGATGACCATCTTTTTATGATGACCAGCTGTGGAAGAGAGAAAGAATAGCCTGAACGTTGGTGATTTACCTGAACAGGATAAAGGTACTTTCAGTTCAGGGCTAGGCATGGCAGTGCATGCCTTTAATCCCAGCACTTGGGAGACAAGAGACAGGTAAATCTCTGAGTTCAAAGCCTGCCTGGTCTACATAGCGAGTTCCAGGCTAGTTGAGGCTACAGGAAGACCCTGTATCAAAAAGACAAAACAAAACAAACAAACAAAATAACGTTTCAACTCAAGAACAGTACAAAATTCGTTCACATCAGCCTGGTATTATCATATCTAGTCTACCTCACATCATATTGGTCTTCATGATTTTGTTTTGTTTTTAAATTGTACGGTTGTTTGATATATCCTAATGTTATTTCATATTTCCTCATAGGGAATTTTATGGTTTAGATAGTGGAATTTGATCCAGAGAACTGGGGATAAAAACCTTACAGAATGCTCATGATGTGGAATTTAATGTAGGACCCTGGTTCCTGAGCCTGCCATCCGGATGCTGGGTTTCCACATAGGAGAACATAATCCCAATAGCACATCTCTCCTGAGATAGTAAACCCTATACACAATGCAACATGGTCTAGTCAGCCTTCAGTGCAGAGCACAATAGCTGACATTTGCTTGGTCAGTGTGAATGTTAGTTAATTAAAACTGTCTTTGTTGAAAGGAGAAATATGTTTCTGTTTTGAACAAAAGCAAATGACTCCAAAGATTTCAAAAACTCTAGGAGTGCTGTTGCCTTTTACTGCCTTTTCCCTGTTCCTTCCCATGGAGTTATCTGAGTACCACTTGACTTCGGTGGGCATCTTTTGCTATACTGCTTCATGGGCAGACTATGGAAGGATTTCTTCTTTCACATCTTCCTGGTCAGAAGCACAGTGAGTTAGAGTACCAGCAATACAGCTCTTAAGAATAGAAGTTTTGATGAAAGTTCTAGCTGGTTGTTCTACTTTGCTTTTTATTGCTGTAAAAACGCCATGACCAAAACCAACATGGGGAGGAAAGGGTTTAGTTCAGCCACTAGTATAGTTTAGTTGCTCATCAAAGGAAGCCAAGTTTGAGGTTCAAGAAGGAACCTGAAAAAAATAAAATAAAAAAAGAAGGAACCTGAAAGGCAGACCATAGAGAAACAGGTTCACTGGCTGACACCTGTGATCTGCCTACTTATACAACCCAGGACTATTGGACCAAGGGATGTCACCACCCACAGTGGACTGCACCCTCTCATGTGTTTAACATCAAGAAAATGGATCATAGGCATGGCCATAACAATCCAACAGAGACAACTCCCCAACTGAGGTTCTCTTTTCCTGGGTATGTCCCCTTGACAACTAAAGCTATCCAGAACACTGGCCTACATTAGTGTTGGTTTCAGTCACAGTATCAACGACATGAAATGAATCAGTCATGCTAGTAGCTAAGACATTCTTGTTATGACTTTTAAAAAAGAGAAAACCTAAGAAATGTAGTGCAGAGGGCTGACAATATATATTTGGCCAGTGTTTTTCATTATTTCCATAGCATCCTCCTTTTATATAACATTTTATAGCTTGTATTCTATTCTGATTTATGCAGATATACACATAAAAATTGGGCAATAGAAGTTTTGTTCTTTGGCTCTAGTTCTGGAGGCTGGAAGTGTAAGCTCAAGTGACTATTTCTAGTAAGGAACTTCCTGTTGTCTCATGACATGGTAGACAGCAACCTGTGGTGAGAGAGCAGGAGACTGAGTTTGAAGCCTCAGATTCTTTGTCATTGGTCACAAATCTATTCAAAAAGATAAAAAAAAAATCCATCTTCAATCCCAGCTCTAGGATGATCCAATGGCTCTGCACTCATGTGTTCATATCCACATGTGGACAAGTACACAATCACTATTAAAAATACTACATATAAGCTGAGACTAAATGGAGACACTGTCTCAAAAGGACCAAAAATAATAAATAAAAATCTTAAAATAAAAGAAGCTGGGCAGGTGGCCCATGTCTTTAATCCAAACATACAGGAAGCAAAGACAGGAAGATCTCTGTGCATTTGAGGCCAGCCTATTCTACAGAGTGAATTCCAGGCCAGCTTGGCCTACAAGGAAGCAATCTCAAAAAGACAAAAATAAAATAAAATGAGTAGATAGGAATGATGGAGATCTATCTGCCACTAGTGTGAGGTGGTTGTGCAGTTGCTTTCTCTGTTCAGGAAATCTCTACATGTATTTGGGGAAGATTTTGGAAGTGAAGAATGAGAGAGTTTTCTCAGATTGTCTTCAAAATAATGCTCTCATTCTGTCCAATTGTGTTTGCTGGAAGTGAATGTATTTCCGTTTTCTCAGATCTATTTACAAAAGAGGGAATATACTATTTTATGCTAATGACAATAAAGCAAGATTTTTCAGTAGACATATATTAGAAAAGTATGCACCACACTTAATCAAAGGTTGACAACTAAGTGGTAGCTTAGAGGGTACCTTTACTTCTATAAATAATTATTAGAATTCACCTCTATTGTCTTCCTTAAGAAATCGTATGGTGTATTAGTCACTTTTCTGTTGCTGTGATAAAACACCATGACCAAGGAACTTATAAAAGGAAGAGTTTATTTGAGCTTACGATTGACGGTTCCAGAGAATTAGAGTCCATCGTGGTGGGAGGCATGGCGGCTGGAGCTGGAGCAGCAAGCCAAGGGTCACATCTCACAATGAGCACAGGAAGCAGAGAGAGAGACTGGAGACAGCAAGGCTTGTTAAACTCACTAAGCCTGCCTCCACTGACATGCTTCCTCTAGCATGGCCACACCTTCTAAGACCTCCAAGAACAGTGCCACCAACTGGAGACAAAATGTCTGAATACTTAAAGCCTATGGGGGACACTCATTCAAACCACCACATATGGCTCACAAGCATCTATTTCTTTGGGAAAGGAGTAATGACATATTGTATCTCAATTGTTCAGCAAAGCTGATTCTTGAAATGAATCCCTATGGGTGAATGAAAGAATAAACATAAAACCAGAACTTAGAGCTGGTGTTTGAATAGATTTGGAGATGACTCAGAAATTGTCTGCAAAAAGAAGGGATTCATGTATTTCTCTGTATGGCTGTTGTCACTTTTTAAAATAGACATCTTAGGAGAGCTTTGTGATATGGTAGAAGCATTTGTTTGTGAACTTCATGCATCTACTTCAAGGTTAAGAAATATCCATGTGGCTGGTATACTATTCTTTCTGGGTTTGTCTATGAAATTCAATAGGGAAGAGATCACTTTGTGCATGTGAGAACAGGCCTTACCAAACCACTGAGAGCCTGGGCCCAGCAGATAGCTGGAGGGAAGCAAATCTTTGTATTTCTTTGACTTAACCATTGTATTTCTCTGCTTTTAAAGAGATATAGTGACTTAAGTCCTCTTGACATGCCCCTAACATCTGCTAATTTAGTTTTAAAGCCTTCTACCTTACATTTCACTATACTTTCATATTGCCAAATTTTAGGATCCCTATAGTTCCAAGAACAAATTTCCAAAATCTATTTTTCTTTCTTTCTCTTTCCATACAGATATATATATATATATATATATATATATATTCTTTACATAACATTCACTCTCTACTTTCCTCTTTTTTTCCTTCTACTCTAGAGAAGTTCTTTCTTTCCAAGTCTCCCTCATATTTTTCTGTCTTTATTTTGTCCTTAATTGTTACCACTGATTTTAATTAGCTTTGCTTGGAAGAACGTTAAAGGAGGACATTACACACCTGAGCAAAGCAAGGTATAGTGGCTCTAGCACAGAGGGATATGGTTCCTCTCTTCAGAAACCCAACTGCCTATGGAACCTCAGGGAGGGACGAGGTCTCATTGGTCCCTCCATATGCATGAGGAATTGTTAACAGGCCCAGTGTTGTGCAGGTAATCACACCTTTTGTGAGTTCAAGTGTGCAAAAGTCATATTATGTCCAGAATCCACTATTTCACAAACCTTCCCACCCGGGTTCTCGTATGCCTTCCACATTCTCCTCTGAAATGTTCCCTGAACCTCGAGGTTTCAGGGAGGGGCTTTATACCAATGTGCTTTTTCTGACTGAGCATTCAGTAGTCACTTATTCTCACACTTTGACCATTTAGGAGTCAAAGCTCATTGGCACTTGGATTTTCATTTAAAACTTCTGGGAGCAGCATTACCCACTCAAACAGAGCATGTTTATTTAAAACCTTTTTGGTTTTTAAATATTTTGTTTATTGACTGATTGATTAATTATTGATCTAATGTGTGTGAGTGTATTGCCTACACAAGTGTATGTCCACTCACTTCATTCCACGCCCACAGAAATCAGAAGAAGGGGTCAGATTACCCCAAAACTGGAGTTGTAGACCATTTAGACACCTCTCCATACCCCATTTATAAACATATTGTAAATTTTTAAAAATGTTCTCGCAAATTAGTAGGTCCCCACTCCTTTTCAATATAATGATTGACAGTCTTGCAATTAACACGAGGTGGAAATAAAAGGAATACTGGAAAAAAATTGGAAAAAAAGAGGTCAAATTATCTTTATTTGCATACAATATGATATAATACATAAGGGATCCCAAAAATTCTGCCGGAAAACTGTTAGAAATGATTAATATGTTTCAGTAAAGTGGCAGGTTACAAAATCAAATTTAAAAATGTGGTACATCTACACAATGGAGTACTATTCAGTGGTAAAGAATGATGACATCATGAACTTTGCAGGTAAATGGATGGAACTAGAAGCCATTATGCTAAGTGAAGTAATACAGTCCCAGAGAAACAAGCGGTGAAAGATCTCCCTCATTTGTGGATGCTAACACCAAATCCCCAGATGAAAGGCAAGCTGAACAATGTTATTGTTATATTTCTATCTGAAAACAACCATGTTGCTATAATGTAAATCTCTAGAATCAATCCACCACTCACTTTCAGACTTTGTAATTACTGTATATGAGTGGAAAGTATGTATGTATATTTTAGATTAACATAAAATTAAAGGAGGAAAATGTGACTTCCTAAACATTAAAAAGACTGAGAGAAAGAGGCAAGATAGTTATGGCAGAGTGCGTGATCTGGGGTGGGGGGAAGGGAAAGGGGAATATGTCTAAACTGAACTGAGGAATGATGTCTGAAATACACAAAACATCAATAAAAACATTATAAAAATTTAAAAAAAGGATAAGNAAAAAAAAAAAAAAACCCAGAAAGGGAACAAATAAATGATCTAACACTGCATCTAAAAACACTTGAGAGACAACAACAAATGAACCCTGAACACAACAGGAAGAAATAACAAAAATCAGATGAGAAATCAATGAAATAGAAACAAAGAAAACAATACAAAGAATCAATGAATCCAAAAACTGGTTCATTGAAAAGATAAACAAAAAAGTTAGGCCTCTAGCGCAGTTAACCAAAAGCGTGAGCAGCTCCAAATCAATAGTATTCATGTTGAAAGGGGAAGTATCACAACAGACAAAGAAAAGATCCAGACAATCATAGGAGAATACTTCAAAAACCTATACTGTACAAAATTGGAAAACCCAAGAGAAATGGATGAATATCTGAAATCCTGGGAACCAATAAAGCTTAACCAAGAAGAGATTGACAGTTTAAACAGAACCATAATACTTGAGAAAATTAAAGTTGTAATAGAAAACCTCCCAACTAAAAAAAGCCATAGCCCAGATTGTTTCACAGCAGAATTCTATAAAACATTTAAAGAGGTATTACAACCATTACTACTCAAACTGTTCAGAAGGATACAAACAGAGGGAAATTCCCCAAACTCCTTCTATGAAGCCAGTATTACTCTAATACCCAAACCAAGCAAAGATACAACCAAAGAAGGAAGCTATAGACTCATCTCACTAATGAACGTAGATGCAAAAATTCTCAACAAAATAATCGCAAATTGCATACAGACCCACATCAAAAAGATCATCCACCGATCAAGTTGGATTCATACCAGAGATGCAGGGATGGTTCAACAAATGTAAATCAATAAATATCATAAAACACATAAATGGACTGAAAGACAAAAACCACATGATATTCTCAATTGATTCAGAAAAAGCCTTTGACAAGATTCACCATCCCTTCGTGTTTAAAATTCTAGAGGGAATTGGGCTGAAAAGAACATTTCTCAACATAATCAAAGCCATGTATAACAAACCCATTGCCAACATCATCCTAAATGGAGAAAAGTTGGAACCATTCCCCTTAAAGGCTGGAACCCAGAAAGGGTTCGCTTTATCATCACTCTTCGTCAACATAGTGTTTGAAATGCTTGCTAGGGCAATAAGACAAGATAAGGAAATTAAAGAAGTACTAATCAGAAAAGAGGAAGTAAAACTATCCCTGTTTGCAGATGATATGATAGTTTACATAAGTGATGCTAAAAACTCCTAGAAATGATTAAAAGTTTCAGTGACAGGATACAAAATTAACTTGGAAAAATCAGTAGCCTTTCTTTACACCAACAATAAGCAACTGAAGAAGGAATATAAGGAGACCATCCCACTCACAATAGCCTCAATAAATAAATAAATAAATAAATAAATAAATAAATAAATAAATAAATAAATAAATAAATAAACAAAGAAACCTGGGAACAAACCTAACCAAAGATATGAAAGCTCTCTAAAACAAAAATTTTAAACCCCTGAAGAAGACGATTGAATATGAAATCAAAGACCTCCCATGCTCATATATTGGAAAAATTAATATAGTACAAAGGTCCATTCTACCGAAATTGATATACAGATTCAATGAAATCCGAATCAAAATCTTCATTAGTTTCTTCAGAGACTTGGAAAAAATTTCATATGGAAAGAAAAAAGACCCTGAATAGCTGAAGCAACCTTGAGCAAAAAGTGCAATGCAGGGGGGATTGCTTTACCAGACTTCAAGCTATATTACAGGGCTGTAGTTATAAAGACAGCTTGGTACCAGCACAAAAACAGACTCATTGACCAATGCAACAAAATTGAAGAACCAAACTTGAGCTCATACAATTTCAGCCACCTCATATTGCATAAAGGTGCAAAAAAAGCTCGAAGGAGGAAGGATAGCTTCTTCATCAAATGGTGTTAGAAAAACTGGATCACCATGTGTAGATAAACAAAATTAAAGCCCTACTTCTTACCCTGTACAATAGTCAACTCCAAGTGGATCAAAGATCTCAGTGTGAAACCCAAAACCCTTGAGGTGATAGAATAAAAATATGGCAGCAAGATGCAAGACATAGGCATAGGAAAAGACTTTCTAAATCAGACAGCAGATGCACAGGGAATAAAGTCAACAGTTGACAAATGGGAACTCATCGAATTCAAAATCTTCTGTATATTGAAAGAAATACTCAATGAAGTGAGGAGAAAACCCGTAGAGTGGGAGAAAACCTACACCAGTGATACATCTGACAGAGCATTAACATCCAGAATATATAGACTACTCAAAAAACAAAGAAGTAAGAAAACAAATGACCTACTCAAAATATGGAGTAAAAAGCTAAACAGAGACTTTACCATTGAGGAAGTAAACATGGCAGAGAAACAACTTAAAAAGTGTTCAACATCATTCATAATTAAGGAAATGTAAATTAAAACCAGTCTAAGATATCATCTCACTCCAATAAGACTGACCAAGATCAAGAAATCCCCCCCCAAAAAACCCCAAAAACAAAAGAAGACCCGGGTTCTAGACCCAGCACCCTTGAAGAAGAAGATTGAAAGTAACATCAGAAGATGGAAAGACTTCCCATGCTCATGGATTGGGAAAATTAATATAGTAAAAATGTACGTTTTACCCAAATTGATATACAGAGTCAATGCAATCCCCAACAAAATTCCTATGAGTTTTTTCATGGACTTGGAAAAAAAATCCTTAAATTCATATGGAAAAACAAAAGACTCTGAATAGCTAAAGTAACCCTGAGTGAAAAATGCAATACAGGGGGGGATTGCCCTACCAGACTACAAACTATATTACAGGGCCATAGTCATAAAGACAGCCTGGTCCTAGCACAAAAACAGACCTGTTGACCAATGGAACAAAGCTGAAGATCCAAACTTGAGTTCATGCATTTTCAGCCACCTCATATTTGACAAAGGGACAAAAACCCTCAACGGAGTAAGGATAGCATCTTCAGCAAATGGTGCTGGCAAAATTGGATCATCATCTGTAGAAGAACAAACTTAAACCCCTACCTCTCACCTTGTATGAAAATCAACTCCAAGTGGATCAAAGATCTCAAGGTGAAAGCAGAAACCCTGGAGGCAATAGAATAAAAAGTTGGCAACAACCTACAAGACATAGGCATAGGAAAAGTCTTTCTAAATCAGACAGCAGCTGCACAGGAAGTAAGGTCAACAGTCAACAAATGGGACCTCATAATACTCAAAAGCTTCTGTACAGAGAAAGAAACAATCAAGGAGGTGAAGAGAAAACCCACAGAGTGGGAAGAAATCTTTACCTGTGTTACATCTGACAGAGCATTAACAACATATAAGAATATATAAACTTCTCAAAAAACAAAGAAGAATACACATGACCTACTCAAAATATGGAGTAAAGAGCTGATCAGAGTCTTCACCAGTGAGGAATTAAAGATGGCTGAGAAACATATTAAAAAGTGTTCAACATCATTAATAATTAAAAAATGCAAATTAAAACCACTCTCAGACATCATCTCACTTCAATACGGCTAGCTAAGATCAAGAAAACAAAAGACAACAGATGCTGGAGAGGTTGTGGAGAAAGGGGACCACTCATCCACTGCTGGTGGGAATGTAAACCCATACAACCACTATGGAAAGCAGTGTGGAGAATCCTTCAAAGACGAAAAATGAGCCTATCACCTGACCCAGTCATACCACTCCTGGGTATATACCCACAAGTCTCATCCTATTGCAGAGATGCATGCACATGCATATTTATTGCCGCTCTCTTCACCATACCGAAGAGCTGGAACCAACCCAAATGTGACTCAACAGACGAGTAGATGACAAAAATGTGGTACATCTCTACACAACGGAGTAGTATTCAGCGGTAAACTTTGCAGGTAAATGGATGGAGCTCGAAGACACTATGCTGAGTGAAGTAACACAGTCCCAGAAAGAAAAACGGAGAATGGTTTCCCTTGTTTGTGGGTGCTAACACAAAATCCTCCAGATGAAAGTCAAGCTGAATGACACTATTGTTATATTTCTGTTTATCTGAAAGCAACTATGTGGTTATAATGTGTCTCTCAACAGTTTCTAGAATACGCCCACCAATTATTTTCAGACTCTGTAATTACTGTATATGGGTGAATAGTATGTTCCATAGGTGAATAGTAAAAATCCATATTTTAGAGTAATATAAAATTAATGGACAAAAATGTGAATTCCAAACCCAAAAAAAAAAAAAAAAGACTGAGAGAAAGGAGCAGGATAGTTATGGCCCCTGTATCTCTGGGGTGGGGTGGGGTTGGGTTGACGGACGGAATATGCCTGCACCTGAAATTGACAAACTGCTGTCATGACAATACTTACAAACACAATAAAATAATAATAAGAAATTATGTAATTTCAAAAAATTTATGTAATTTCATATCTTCCTTATTTTTTAAGTACTAGTGCCGAGTTGTTGAATGGAAACATAAACCTGGCCAATATGAGTACGTATTTTGTCAGATGCTATAAGTTTACATTATACCTCTTTTCTGGAATGATGCGAAAAAAGAATGTCTATTCACTGGGGCTGATCATTTTAAATGCCTTTGCCTTCAACATTGATTTAGTCATCCAAAATCCAAGACTTGCCAAAATGGGTTTTGGCCTTTTTTATTTGTTATCTTTTGGTTGGCCTTGGAAAACGGTCTCCCTGGTGTCCCAGTCACTGGAACCACTTTGAGACCAGGCGGGCCTTTGTCTCACAAAGACCTGCCGCTCACTGATTCCTAAGTTCTGAGATTAAATATGAATGGCCGTCCTTGGCTTTCGTTTGTCCTTCTAGAGAACTATAGCAAAATATTGGCCGCCATTACTGCTGCACTGAAACTTATGATTCCTAAAATTCTCCAATCCAGTATATTTAACTGGATGGAATATTCATTGCTTCATGTATTTTTCCAGGTTGTTTTCTTTCACCTTCAAATTTATAGGCTAACTTCTTCATTATCAGCCACGGATTTACCTGTTCTATATCATGCAGTGACATGAAGAAATAATTTTTAAATAAAATATTTTATGGGTGTTTTGTGTATTTAATACATCATTTCTCAGTCCAATTAGACACACTCCCTTTTCCAGCCCCGACCCCACCCAGTTCATGCAGCTGCCATATAAATCACATTGTATATCTGTTTATATATATAATAGATATATATAGAGAGATATAATATATATATATATTTTTTTTTTTTTGACACAGTGTCTCCCTTTAGTCCTGGCTGGCCAGGAGCTCCCTCTGTAGAACAGGCTGGCCTTGAACTCATAGAGATCCACTTGCTTCTTCCTCCTGAATGCTGGGATCAAAGGCATGTGCCAGCATGCCCAGCAATCAAGTCTTTTTATTCTCGTTGTTCCCTCTCACTTGTATTGCTCCAAAGTAAGCACACACAAATATGTACATATATACATATAGGCATAAATAAATATTTGTACATATATATGTGCACACGTGTACATATATGTATATATGCATATATGTATATATACACATATATACACATGTGTATGTATATATGTACATATATGTATACACATATATATTCATACTTTGGAGCAATACAAATGGGAGGGAATGATATATATGTGACATATATATGTCACATATATATTTGGAGCAATATATATGTCACATATATACCAAAATTATGACCTTTTGAAAATAAACTGTATGTTAATTCCAAAATATGTTTAGGAGTTCATGTTTTTCCCTTTCATTTTATATTATTCTAATATATGAATACATACCCTCCATACATTTATCACAATTACAAATTCTGATAAGTGGTCAGTTAATTCTAGAGGCCATCAAGGAATTCACATTATAACAGTATAGTTGCTTTCTGATAAAAAGAAATATAACATTAACTTTTCTCAGCTTGCCTTTCAACTAGGGAGTTGATGCTAGAATCCACAAATGAGAGATACCATTTGTTTTTCTGGGACTGTGTAACTTCACGTAGCATAATGGCTTCAAGTTCCATCCATTTACCTGAAAAATTCATGATGTCATCTTTCTTTACCACTGCATAGAATTCCATTGTGTGGATGTACCACATTTTCTCTATCCACTTGTCAGTTGAGGGACACTTGGGTTGCTTCCAGCTCTTTGCTCTTGTGAAGAGAGCTGCAATAAACATAGATGTGTATGTATCTCTGAGATCGGATGAGTCTTGTGGGTATATACCCAGGAGTGCTACGACCAGGTCAGATGGTAGGCTCATTTTCAGTTTCAAGAGAGTTCTACATGCTGTTTTCCATAGCGGTTGTACGAGTTCGCATTCCCACCAGCAGTGGATGAGTGTTCCCCTGTCCCAACAACCTCTCCAGCATTTGGTGTCCTTTGTTGTCTAGATCATAGGTAGTCTTCTGGAGTAAGATAAAATCTTACAGTGGTTTTAATTTGCATTTCAGTAATTATTAGAAACGTTGCACAGATTTTAGGATGATTCTCAGCCATCTTTACTTCTTCATTTGTGCAGTCTCTATTCAGCTCTTTACTCCATCTTTTGAGTAGGTCATTTGTTTTCTTTCTCTTTTGTTTTCTGAGTAGTTTATACACTTTGGATGTTAATGCTTTATCAGATGTATCACTGGTGAATGTTTCCTCCCACTCTGTGGGTTTTCTCTTCACTTCTTTAACTGTTTCTTTTTCAGAAGCTCTTGAGCTTAATAAGGTCCCATTTGTCAATTGTTCACATTATTGTTTGCACAGCTGCTGTCTGATTTAGAAAGTCTTTTCTTATGCCTATATCTTGTAGGTTGCTACCACATTTTTTTTCTATCATTTTCAGAGTTTCAGGTTTCACATTGAGGTCTTTGAGGTCTTTGATTCATTTAGAGTTGATTTTTGTACATGGCAAGATGTAGGGGTTTAGTTTTATTCTTCTACAAATGGTGATTTAGTTATGTCAATACCATTTGCTTAAGATGCTGTCTGTTTTCCATTGAGTTTTTAGACCCCTTTGGCTGAAATTGGATATGCTCAGGTTTGGACCTTCAGTTTTGTTCCATTGATCTACAGGCCTGTTTTGTGCCAGTAGCTGGCTGTTTTTATGACTATCACCCTGTAATATAGTTTAAAGTCTGTTATGGCAATCCCCCTTCTATTTTTCTTTTTGCTCAGGGTTACTTTGGCTATCTGGGATCTTTTGTTTTTCCATATGAACATCAGGCTTTTTTCCCTAGGTCTGTGGAGAAGCTCATGGGGATTCAAATTGGCATTGCATTGAATATGTATATTACTTTGTGTAGGATGGTCATTTTTACTATAATGATTCTTCCAATCCATGAGCATGGGAGGTTCTTCCATCTTCTAGTATCTTCCCCAATATTCTTCTTGAGGGATTTAAAGTTTTCTTTGAAGAGATTTTTGGTGTGTTTGGTCAGGTTTGTTCCAAGATAATATTTTTGAAGGCTATTGTGAGTGGGAAAGTCTCCTTGTATTCCTTTTCCAATTGCTTATTATTGGCATAATGAAAGTCTACCGATTTTTGCAAGTTAATTTTGTATCTCGCCATTTTACTGAAGTTTTCCATGGTTTCTAGAAGTTTTCTGGTAGAGTTTTTGGTATCCCTTAGGTAAACTAACATGTCATCTGCTAAAAGAGATAGTTCCACTTCCTCTTTTCCAATTACTATTACTCTGATTCCGTTTTCTTGTCTTATTGCTCTCACAGTTGCTCTCATGAGCATTTCAAGCACTATATTGAAGAGAAGTGGGGATGGGGTCAGCCTTGCTAGGTTCCTGACTTTATGGGGAATGCTTCTAATTTTTCCCCATTTAAGATAATGCTAGCTGTGGGTTTATTGTATATGGCTTTCATTGTGTTGAGAAATGTTCCCTCCACTGAAATTCCCTCCAGGACTTTATACATGTAAGCATGCTGAATTTTGTTGAAGGCCTTTTCAGCATCGATTGAGATGACTGTCAGATTTTTGTCTTTCAGTATGTTTATGTGCTCCATGAAATTTATTGATTTATGTATGTTGAACCATCCCTGCATCTCTGGTATGAATCCAGCTTGGTCATGTTGGACGATCTTTTTGATATGTGCCTGCATGTAGTTTGCAAGTATTTTGTTGAGAATTTTTCCTTCAATGTTCATTAGTGAAATGGGTCTGTAGTTTTCTTTTTTGGTTGTATCTTTGCCTGGTTTTGGTAGTAGAGTGATTTTGGCTTCATAGAAGGAATTTGGGAGATTTCCTTCTATTTCTAGCATATTAAATAATTGAGTAGTAGTGGCTGGAATTCTTTAAATATCTTATAGAAATTTGCCCTGAATCTATCTGGACCTGTTTTTTTTTTTTTAATTAAGTTTCAATTTCCTCCTTTATTATGGGTCTATTTAATCTGTCAGTCTCTTCCTGGTTAAATTTTGGTGGATTCTGTGATTTCAGGTATTCATCCATTTCTCTTAGTTTTTCAAATGTAATAGAGTATAGGTTTCTGAAGTTTTCCTGTAAGATTTTTCTGAATCTTTTCACTATCTGTTGTGGTTTTTCCCTTTTCAGCTCTAATTTAGTTGATTTCGAGTTGCTCTTTCCTTCTTTTAGTCAGGGCTAGAGGTTTGTCTATCTTGTTTATCCTTTCAAGGAGCCAACTCTTGGATTTGTTGATTTTTTTTTATTGTTTCATTTGTTTCTATTTCACTGATTTCTGCCCTGATTTTGTTATTTCTTCCTGTCTGCCTGGTTTAGGATTCATTTGTTGCTGCCTCTCAATTGTTTTTAGTTGCAGTGTTAGATCATTTATTTGTGACATTTTCTGTTTTCTTAATGTAGGCACTTAGGGCTATGAATTTCCTTCTCAGGACTAATTTTAAGTTGTCCCATAGGTTTTTCTGTCTTGTAACATCCCTTTTATTTAGTGTCAGGAATGTTTTTATTTTTTTTATTTCCCTTTTGATCCATTCTTTTTTTTCGTAGTGTGTTTTGTACTCTCCATGTGTTCTTGCAGCTAGTAAGGATTTTTCTGGTGTTGATATTAAGCTTTATTGCACTGTGATAAGATAAGATGCATGGAATTAATTCAATTTTTTTTATTTGATGAGGCTTGCTCTGTGTTCCAGTACATGGTTGATTGAATGTTCCATGGGGTGCTGAGTAGAAAGTATGTTGTTTGGTGTTTGTATGGAATATTTGGTAGTTGTGTGTTGGGTCCATTTGGTGTATCATATTGTTCAGTTCAGATGTCTCTGTACTTATTCCTTGTCCAGTTGATCTTTCCAGTGGGCTCAGTGGGGTATTTAATCCCCCCAGTATTTGAGTGCTGGGATTGATCTGTGTCTTGAAGTGCTTCAGGATTGTGTTTATGAATTTTGGTGCTCCAATGTTTGGTGCATATATATGATTGTGAGGTCTTCATGGTTGTTTTAGCCTTAGGTAAGGATGTAGTGACCCTTTTCATCCCTTCTGATTTGTTTTCCTTGGAAAGTTATTTTGTCTGATATTAAAATAGCAACTCCTTCTTGCTTTTTGGTGCCATTTGCTTGAAATATTTTTTCTATCCTTTCACATTAAGATGGTGTCTGTCCTTGAAGGTGAGGTGTGTTTCTTCTAGACAGCAGAAAGATGGTTTCAGTTTCTTAATCCATTCTCCCAGTCTGTATCTCTTGATTGGGGAGTTTAGGCCATTAATACTTAGTGTTAGTATTGAGAGATGTATATTTCTTCCCTTCAGTTTATTTTCTATTTGCATTTTTGGTCTGTTTGTATTTATCTGTTTATACCTTTATTAATTACTCTCTCCTGCTGCTTGGGGATAGCTGTTCCTTTCCTCTGTCCTCTGAACTGCTTTGAGTATTTTCTGGAGTCTTGTATTTCTAGACACTTATTCTTTCATCTTGTTTATGTCATGGAATATTTTCCTTTCTCCTTCAATTGTAATTGTCATTTTTGCTGGTTAGAGTAACCAGGGTTGGCATCTGTAGTCATTTAGTACTGGAAATAATTTGGGCCAAGCTCTTCTGGCTTTCATCTTGTGTTGAAAAATCAGCTGTAATTCTGATGTGTTTTCCTTTATATGTATTTTTTTTCTCTTGTGGCTTTCGGTATTCTGACTTTATTTTGAGCATCTAGAGTTTGATTATGATATGGTGTGGGGAGTTACTTTTCTGACCTTGTCTATTTGATGTTATATGTGTTTCTTGTATTTGTATGGATGTGTCTTTTTTCAATTTGGGGAAATTTTCTTCTATAATTCTGTCAAAGATCTGGCCCATACCATTGTCTTGGGATTCTTCTCTTTCCTCTATAACTATGATATGGGCCAAGGTTTGGTCTCTTCATGGTGTCCTACATTTCCTGATTATTCCAATCCTGTGTTTTTTATTTTTATTTTTTAAATTTTTCATAGTCTTTGCTTGAGCTCTTCAGTTTTTCCACATTATCTAGGGTTGATATTCTATTTTCTGCTTTATGCATTCTGTTATTGAGGCTTTCTCTTGCCCTTTCCTGTAGACTGGATAAATGTTCAATTTCCTTTTTTTCATTTCAGCCTGAGATTGCTTTAGTATTTCCATTTCCTATCAGAATTGACCAATCTCCCCTTTACTTTTTTCAGTTTCCTTTTTCATATCAATCTGAGATTTTTTTTCAGTATTTCCATTTCCTTCCGCAGTTGGTCATTATCTCCCTTTAGGTCATTGATTTCTTTCTTTGAGTATATCTATGTTTGTTCTTTTAAGATCTCTGTCCTGGATTGCCTCCAGGGAGATCTCATTGTTAGAGTCCTCTATAAGACTTTATAAGAGTTTGGAGTCCTGTATAATACTCTTTAATAGTTTGGTCCTCTATAAGAGTTTGGTGATGTCTTATTTGCTTTTCCCATGCTGTTGAATTTTCCTTGTGCTTTTGGCATGTGAGTTTGATTTGTTTTGTTTGTAATCTGATGTGAAATTCAGGTGTTTCTCCCTTTTGATGTAAGCCTGTTCCTTTAGTTTGACTGGAGTGTAGGTGATTTGGCCCCTGGGCCAGCAACCTGGCTGCTGCCATAGTGTCCCTGAAGACTCAGCTCCCCGTAGTGTGGGTCTTCTCTTATCTGGCCTGCTGCTGAAATAGGAGGCAGCTGACTATGTCCTCAGTGTCCCTGAAGACCCAAGCTCCCAGCGGGATGGGCCCCCCTTTTTTTAAAATTTTTGTTTATTTCTGTATGTGTATGAATGTACTGTCTGCATGCATGTCTGTGCACCCGTGTTGTGCAATGCCGCAGAGGTCAGAAGAGGGCGTCGGATTCCCCTGGAACTGGAGTTCTCATGGAATTGGAGTTTCAGATGGTTCTCGGCCGCCATGTGGGATGGGACCCTTTTAAGGGGCTTGAGGAGGAAGCGTCAGTGCAGCTGGCTTCTGCCTCAGTGTCCCTGAAGGTGTGTGCCTGCTCCTATCAGCCTTGCTGCGGAAGTGGGGAGCAGCTCAAAGAAATAAATTTTTAATAAATGTATCATTATTTTTTAAACCAGAAGTTTCGTCGGTGTTCAAACTACCCCCAAAATCACACAGCTAGAAGGAAAATGAAGCTAAAACATACACACACACACACACACAAACACACACACACACACACACACAGACACACACACACACACACACACACACACACAAAACAAATATAATCTGATCAGACAACAGTGAACATACAGATTTCTTTTGGGGCTAGAGAGATGGCCTAGCGGCTACGAGTGGTGACTGCTCTTGCAGAGGACCTGGGTTCAATCCCTAGCACCCACATGGAGGCTGAGAACAGTCTTTAACTCCAATTCCAGGGGAATCGGACACCCTCTTCTGCCCTCTGTGGCATTGCACCTCACGGGTGCACAAACCTACACGCAGACAGTACATTCATACACATAATAAATAAATAAAATTAAAAAAGATTTCTTTTGAAGAACATAAAATATAGAAGAAGTATTATCTTTCCAATTAAGGATGGGATGTTCCTGAGGATTTGTACACTTAGCTTGGCTGAGACTCTCTAAATTATGGGGAAAGAAAGCTCAGAAAGTGTGTTTGGGCATGTTCTTGTGTGTATTTGAATAAACGTATATTTTTATATTTTGATCATCTATCTCCTACTTGTTATTTAATTGAATTCTGCTTCCTTAGTAATGGCTTTTTTAACCCAGCTAATCTAGATCATTTTCATAGAGAAACTTTTACATAGCCTCACAACCACAAATCTGACCACATTTATTTTGCCTATGAGCATTTTCTCCAGTAAATAAACATAATGAATTTTCTTTCTTTGTTGTTTTTGCCCTCTGTTTTTCCCATATTTTCATCATAATAACATCTCAAAAGGAATTTGATGGATGAGTAAATAGATGTCGATCTCATGAGCAAAGCCTGATTTGCTTCTTTTTCCAATTAATCATAAGACTGGAACTAAATCCACATAGACACATATATACCCAACACACAGAAGTATCCAGTATAACAGATGGTGTACATGCAATTCATTAAATACTGGATTTCAATGGCTTCATTTGTCTGCTAGTACTATTATAGCAAAATATCATAGAGTGTCTGACTTACACAACAGAGTTTAATGTATATACTTAAGGCATTGTCACTGTTGAGTGTTCTTTAAGTCTGTCTCCTTGGCTCACAGATGCCAGCTATTTTTCCACTTGCCAACCTGATCTATGGTCATGGCACAGGTTCTCCTAGTAATTCTCTGTTGTAAAGTCAGTTACCTTATTGGTCTAGGTCCCATTCTTATAACCTCATTGAAACCATTGAAGAAGTAAAGGACTCAATTCTCTAATCAACATGGATTTATTAAAGGACAGACTTCAGGGCGTAACAGAAGCCTAAAATGTCACCTGATCCCTGTGCTCAGCATTATATGAAGGTGAATAAATTTGATGTTGTTTATATATAATGCACTTAATACATCTATGTGGGAAATTTTCATTCTATTTATTTTCTATGTATACACAATTGAAGACTGGGGATTTTTACACAAAAGAACTTTGAATTGAAAGTATCATTGAAAGGGCTTTCCTACTCATTCCATCATGACCCTACTTTTATTTTTCCTAATTTCCTTTTATAGGTTGAGATCAAGGCAAGTTACTGTATTATTTACAGTGACTGAATTATGACATGATTCCACAATGTCAAATATGCTCATTAGAAAGAAAAGTTTGCAGAAAAGTTTGATATTTATTAACAGAATAAGAGATCCACGAGCTAAACCAATACCAGCTAATCTCCTTACATAAAAAACAAGGGGCTAATACTTAAATATAGTGTAATGGATCCAATCCCAAAGGTAAAATGAATTAGTTGTTATAATTTCTGTTTAAATAATTGGAAAGCATGTTCATGTGATAATGAAATGTATCACTTGGTATGTTAACTAAAAGCAGAGGATGACAATGATGATGATGATGATGAAGAGGAGGAGGAGGAATGGCAGTCATTTTACTATCTCATATTACAATGTCTTCTGGAAATGTTCATTCTAAGAACGTAGCTCACCAATATTCTTTTCAGAATAGTATGCAGCAAAAAAGAGCATAATGGTATGAAGCTGATTACCAAGTTCAGATGGTCTATATTGCAGTCTTTTATTCCACTTTCAGAGGTAGGACATTTTTAGATCATTTCCTTACCAAAGAAAATATCCCAATATAGTGAAGAATCCAGTATTGTTATGATTCTGGTGCATAAATCAACTATAATAGGACTGAATATGAATGTTTTATGTAGTCCAATTACGATTAATCACCCAATAATTTAAAAAAATCTGAAATTAGCCCTTGTGCGATACCAGAGTAAACAAAGTTTTATTAGACAAAAGAATAAAAGTAAAAAATGTCAGGTTGGTATAAGTGTTTAACCATACAGACTTGAATTGCTTCTTCAATTCTATTCCATAGATCATGGTGTCTGTTTTTATGCTAGTACCATGCAGTTTTACCACTGTATCTCTTTAGTATAATTTGATATCAGAAGTTGATAATGTCTACAGTCTTTCTTCTATTTATCAAGATCGTTTTGGCTATCTGGAGATTTAAAATTCTGTATGAAATTTGAGATTTTTTTTATTTCTATGAAGAACTGTGATGGAATTTATTGACACCAGTTTGGGATAGGTATATTACTTTTGGAAGCATGTCCATTTTCACAATATTAATTTTCTGACCTATGAATATGCATGGTCAATCCATCTTCTGGTATACACTTCAGTTTCTTCAATATCTTAAAATTTTTATTACACAAGACATTCAATACTTTGAATATATATATATATATATATATATATATATATATATATATTCTCCCTGAAATCTTTCTTAGTATGCTTGCTTTTAATGTATAGAAGCACTACTCCATCGTACATGTTAATTTAGCATCCTGCTCCCTTGATGAACATGATTATCATGTCCAGGACTTTTCTGATGGAGTCTTTAGGGTTGGGTTAGGGAATGTGAAAATAAGCACTGGAGAAAAGGCATTGACAACAAATGGTGTTACTCAAACTGGGGGAAAAAAACCCAAAAAACACAAAAGCTAAATTCATATTTCTCATCCTGCATAAAACCCAACTCCAAATGGATAAAGGATCTCAAACTGAACCATGATAACCTGAATTCCATAGACAAGAAAGTAGAAAATATGGAGGAAAGACTGTAACTTACAGGCACAGAAAAGGACTTTTTGAACAGAACTACAAGTACTCAGGCCCCAACAAAAAGAAATGGCAAATGAAACTTCATGAAGGTAAAATGTGTCTGAAAATCAATGGATGCCATAATCTGAGAGAAGAGACAACCTACAGAATGAGAAAATATTTTAACAGCTATATATCTGACAGATGGTTATTACCTAGATCATATAAAGAACTCAAAAGTTAAAGATCAAAAGCAAGCAACCCAACTAGAAGGGATGATAACTAAACAGAGTTCTCAAAAGATGAAAAACAAATGGCTCAGGAACATTTTATAAAATGTAAATCAATAGTATTCAGGCTGAAAAAGGAAATGTCACAACAGACAGAGAAAAGATCCAGACAATCATACAAGAATACTTCAAAAACCTATATCTACTAAATTTGAAAAGCTAAAAGATATGGGTGAATATTTGAAATCCTGGAATTCACCAAAGCTTAACCGAGAAGAGACTGACAGCTTAAACAAAACCATAATATAAAAAGAAGTTGAAAATGTAATAGTAAACTTCCCAACTAAATAAAAGCCCAGGCCCAGAGGGTTTCATGTCAGAATTCTATAAAATATTTAAAGAGGACTTACAGCCATCATTACTAAAAATGTTCAGAAGGATACAAGCAGAGGGAAACCTCCCAAATTCCTTCGATGAAACCAGCATCGCTGTAATACCAAAACAAGGCAAAGATACAACCCCCCCCCAAAAAAAAGCAAAAAAAGCAAAAAAAAAATAATAACTACAAATTCATCTCATTAATGAACATAGTTGCAAAAATTCTCAACAAAATACTTGAAAACCTCATAGAGACCCACATCAAAAGCATTGCCCATCATGACCAGAGATGCAGGGATGTTTCACTGTACATAAATCAATGAATATCATAAAACACATAAATGGACTGAAAGACAAAAACCACAGGATCATCTCAATTGATACAGAAAAAGCATTCAACAAAATCTAGCATTGCATGCTTAAAGTCCTAGACAGAATTGGGCTAGAGGAATCATTCCTCAGTGTAATCAAAGCCATATACAACAAACCCATAGCCAAGATCATCCTAAATGGAGAAAAGATAGAAACATTCCCAAAGGCAAGGACATGGCAAGGTGATCCCCTATTGGCACTCTTCTTCAGAAACAGTGCTTGAAACATTTGTTAGGGAAATAAGGCAAGAATAGGAAATTAAAGTATTACTAATTGGAAAAGAGGAAGTCAAACTATCCCTCTTTGCAGATGATATGATAGTTTACTGAAGGGATGATATAAACTCTACCGGAAAACTCCTAGAAAAGATTGTTTCAGTTAAGTGGTGGGATACAAAAGTAACCTAGAAAAACCAGTAGCCTTTCTTGACATCAACAAGCAAATGGAGAAAGAATATATGAAGACTTTCCCACTCACAACAGTCACAAAAAATAAAATACTTAGCTACAAACTTAACCAGAGACACCAAAGATCTCTACTAGAAAAATTTTAAACACTTGAAGAAGGATATTGAAGAAGACATCAGAATGTAGAAAGAGCCCCCCCCATGCTTATGGACTGCAAAAAGTAATATAATAAAAATGTTCATTTTACACAAATTAATATACATATTCAATGCAATCTCAATTAAAATCCCCAAGAGTTTTTTCAAAGTCTTGGAAAAAATCCTTAAATTCATGTAGAAAAACAAAAGACCACAAATAACCAAAGCGAGCCTGAGTGAAAAGTGGGTGGATCAATATCCCAAACTTCAAATTACATTACAGGGCTATACTTAAAAAAACATCCTGGTACTGGCACAAAACAGATCTGTAGACCAATGGAACAAAATGGAAGGTGTGTTATTGGTACTAGCATCCACATATGAGAAATACCATTTGTCGTTTGTTTTTCTGGGACTGTGTTACTTCACTTAACATGATGTCTTCTAGCTCCATTGATATAAATATTTCTTGTGGAGAGGGATGCATATTAAAAGAACAACAACAGAAATATTGCATCAGAAAACTGATTGAAATGGTGACTCAGGAAGGGTGGGAGGGGTGGGAGAGGGACACAGGTGTATGTATATTCGATTGGTGCATATTTAATTGATGTGAGTTCAACAAGTATCCAGTTTTGCCCAGACTCTGTCTACAGGATACATGGTGTTTTAGGACTTAGTAAAACTAAATATGTGCATATTAAACAACATTGGTTTAAAGGCTGATAAAAACGGTAATGCATCTGAGTTAATTGCTGTTGTCCACATTAGCTTTAATTAAAGACTGTATAACAATCACTTTGGGATTGGTATAAACAAAAGTTCTCTATAATTTTGCTGTCATATAGTATCACCTGGTATCAATCTCTTTCACCTATAGGATGATTTAATTTAAAAATAAAGTTTGTTGGGCAGGAGAGATGGCCTAGAGGTTAAGGGCTCTGACTGCTCTCGCAGAGGACATGGGTTTGATCCCCAGCACCCACATGGCGGCTGAGAACCGTCTGTAACTCCAATTCCAGGAGAACTCCAGTTCCAGGGGAATCTGATGACCTCGTCTGACCTCCGAGGTATTGCACGACATGGGTGCGCAGACCTACATGCAGACAGTACATTCGTACACATAAATAAATAAATAAATAAAATAAAATAAAGTTTGTTTCCCAAGTTAATCACATACAGTAACCCAAAACAGCATAGGTGAAGTTGATGAAAGCTGTGCCTTGATTCCACCCTATAGGTATATATATATTAAATATATATATATATATAGTATAATATATTATATATAATAAAAAAACCATTAAAAAAAAAAAAAAAAAAAAAAAAAAAAAAAAAAAAATTAAAATAAAAAAGGGGGATATAGTAAAGTACAAAACTTTTTGTCCAAAAACTTGCAATCAAATCCTAAAACTAACTATGGGAAGTTTGATGTTCCTAGCAGGTCCCAGAAGTTTCACGCAACTTAATTGTAGAAAAGGAAAATGCATGCTTTGCAATCATAGTTATTGTACCAGAAAGTCCAGCAGAGAGGGATTGACTCTCTCTTGGCATTGAGATGAAAATGCCCTCAGGATTTGGCGCTGTCAGCAATCAGGTCCTCTCTCCTGGATCCATTATATACAACGATGCTTTTAATGAATCCTAAACGGAAGGTCTTATCTTCAAGGTCCTGCAAAGGTTAAATACAAGGAGACTTTCTTAACCCCCCTCCATTAGAATAAGGAGAAATATATGATGAGATGGATTTGTCTTTCCAGGCTGTAGATTGGACGCTGTCTATAGAGGTATTCTCTTGTAAAATGGTAAAACATTGCTTCTTTAATTGACTAATTGCATAGACTGAACTGTTGAAGAACGATTATTCTCTATATCAGAACCAAATATATATGCTAATAGCTCCCTAAGGCTATGCTTTAAGCAAAATATATATATAGAGCTCTGACATCAACAATGATTATTTACCAAGTGAGATGTGGGCTAATCAAGAAACTCCCCACAGAAAGTAAATCTACTGCCTCCAACTGGGATAGTCTGCCAGGAAGAGAGGCGTAAAGGCCCTGCTGTTGAAGGACCTCTGAAATAAACATGGGGAAAAGTATGTAATGGAGACCAACACTTGTAAGCAAATACAGATGGCTTCTGAAATGCCAGATAGCGTTATCAAAGGCCACTAACGCAATAAAGCAAATATAGGTTCCTTGAGTCAAGCAAGATTCCCTCCATCGGCATCAGCTTCACCTCACCTGACTGGAAATGCTGTGCAGCAGTAACAGCCATATGTCTTTATACCCCAAATCTAATTGGATATTAGCTCTCTCCTTGGAAGAATAACCAATGGCTGATGCCACAAAGCTTACATCCTCTAATGGTGTTTAGGAGATGTTATAAGCCACATGAAGACCATGTCATACTTAACAGAAGAAAATGTAATTTCATGGGTGTAACATGCCGTCCAAACATCTGTGTCTTATACCAAAGTAACTCATAACAATTAGTAATGTTTAAATGTCTATATATCTAATTGTTTGTTTTTCATTAGTAGGATCAAAAGGCTATATATTAATTACTGTTTAAGATATATATATATATATATATATATATTATAGTTATAATATATACATAGTTATAAAGATTGCATGTGGCTTCATGTAGTAGGATTGAAAAGGGTTAATGCCTGGACAGCTTTG